>JAYDZF010000007.1:13430403-13444746 GCA_034509105.1 Microcambeva barbata | reverse complement strand
GTGATGCACCAGAAGTTGAATACAAAAGAAAATCAGGAGCAAAACATTTTTAATTCTGTTGAACTTAATGGCTCATGTGGAACATAAATGTGATTAAATAGGTAAACATATAAATGTCTATTTCTTAGAGTTCCTACGTGATGCAGTAAAACAAAAACTATATTTGTGCATACCCTGTAGGTACCTGTCACAATCAACTAAAACTTTTCAGGAAGCAAGACTTTTTAAAAAAAATGTTGTGCAGTGTAATCAGTCAACTAAAACAAACAATTCAGATGACTAAATTAGAACTTAAACTAAATGACATTTTAGTCAAAAGACTGACTAAAACTAAATCAAAATTTGCTGTCAGAATTAACACTGCTCCCTGGCAGAGGATCCCAGACAAAGTTTCCAACCATCTGGAACAGCATAGAACGTATGTCAGAATGATCTTCATCTTAGTTTTGTTAATTCCTAAGTTTGCCCCGCTTTTGTAACAGAATGTGCTCCCTCCAGTAGGACACAGCAACGTTTTCCTCAGTCTTTTGCCCTAGATAAGGTAGCTCCCTATGATGGAAGCAACCATTGTGTTGATGGCTTCTTTCTGCAGAGCAAACTTCACTTATCTGCTCGACCCTCAGCCAATTGAAACTCAAAGGGTTGTGTTTATGATGTCCATGCTACGGGGTGTAGCAACTCTGGTCTGAGGAGGGAGCTGGTGATATCTTGGTTAATGATTTCGAGACTCGTTTGAGCACAAGGAAATTATTTTGACAATTTTCAGACAGGGGTAGGTCTTTTGTAGATGCCATATATAGCAAAGTGTCCACTGTGGCAAAATCTGGACATCCTGTGCCTACTGGAAAAGGCTTTAGTTCCGTCAGAGGGTCCGGTTCAGTTTCTGCCAGGACTGGTTTCATCCAACAGTCCAGTTCAGTTTCCACCGGTCTTGGTTCCGTCCAAGGGTCTGGTTCGAGCTTCACTGGCTTTGTTTACGTTTGAGGGTCCAGTTCAGTATCCACCACTTTTGGTTCCGACCAAAGGTCTGGTTCAGCACCCGCCAGTTTCAGTTCCTTTCAAGGCTCTGTCGACTGCAGTTATGTCCAGGGGTCAAGTCAAGGTTCCATTGACTCCAGTTCCATCCAGGGGTCAAGTCAACATTCTGTTGACTCCGGACCTGTCTCCAGTTTTGCTCCAGTTTCCATAGACTCTGGTTATGTCTGGGGGTTTGTTCCCATTTCTGTCGGTTGCAGCTCCGCTCGGGGGTCCACTCCCATTTCCATCGGCTCCGCTTTCATTTGGGGGTTAGTTCCTGTTTACGTTAGCTCCGGTTCCAGTTGGGGGTCAGCTTCAGCCAAACCAGGTTCATTCAGTAAATCATTCAGTCAACCTGTCAGTCCTGGTCTGCTCGAGTGATTTAGTCTGGCTCTGCCTATTATAGCCAGTCTGTCAGTTAAAGTTTGCCTATGAAGGGCAACCAGTTTATTGGTCTGTTAGTCCCTGTCTGTCTGGGTAAGTCAATTATTCACTCAGTTTAATTCTGCCCGTCTCAGCCAGTAAGCCACCTAGGTTAGCTCAGCCAGTATGTCAGTCAATCTGTTGGTCAGTTATCCTCACTGGTCCCTTCTGGTTACTTCTACCCACACCTTGTCAGAGCAAGGGGATGCTTCTGCCCGCACCATGTCGGCACCAATTGATGCTTCTGCCCACACCTTGGCAGCACCAGGGGGTGCTTTAGCCCGTACTTCATCAATGCCAGAGAGCACTTAAGCCTGCATTCCATCTGCACCTAGGGGCACTTCAGCCCACATTCAGCGCTGGAGGGTGCCCCAGAACTTCTGTAGCTGTGGCTTCCTATTCCCTTGTTAAGCCTGCCTCCAAAGACAACGTCTCCTGGTCCTCCTGTTTTGCGCCTTTTTGGGAATTTTTTGTTTTCCTTGTGTTTGTTTTTGTAGAAGTCACTGTTTTTCTGTTTCTGAATCTCTGAATGTCAGTTTGATCCTGTAACACAGTAGGTTTCCTGTGTTTTGCATTTTTGTTTTGTCTGTTTAGTGTCGTCTTGTTTTCCGTTCACGGTTTTCGTCGTTCTTTCGCATTTTATTTTCCGTCAGTGCCAGTTTTTGTTTCCGTTGTTCCGTCGTGTCGTCACGCTTGATCCCTGCCTGCTCTCAGCCACCCCTGCACTCCACCAATCTACCAAGGCACCTCATCCAAGATCTCCAGCGTCACACCCAAGTCTCCAGCATCACTCCTCCGTCAGACTTCACCCTCGCACCCAAGTTTCCTACCAGCACTCAGTGGATTTCCTGCCTGCACCCGCCACCGGACTTATCAAGGTTACTGTGGGGAAAATATAATCTATATAATCATTTCAGGGGTATTTTAGATGTGCGGGAAGGCTGGCTTGCTAATTACATATAATTAAATATTAACTATAACAGAATATATTAAGATGGTTGAAAGTAGAAGTACTTGAGAAACAGGAAATTTTCACCTTATTTGGTGGACGAAGGTCAAACACACACACACACACACATCTAAAATATCTAAAATAAAGAAGGATCTCATTGGGCGTGGTCAGCCCTAAATCTTGACTGGGTGGTGGTGTACCTGGCCGGCTCACTGACGAGTGTGTCCATTAACGACTAGGAGAGAGGCTCTCCTTGGGCGTGGTCGACCCTAAATACGTGTGGACCGGGTGTTGGCATGTGGATACCTAACGGTGATAACAAAACACGGCGAGTTGAGAAGTAGAATCGAAGAACTGAAAATGTCTTGAGGTAAGTCCAGTGTTTTTTTAAAATGGCAGACTCTAACAAACGTAATCCTGATGTTGAATTAAACAATAGATATATCGAACATATGTGGCAGTGGACACCTTCAGAAGAACAATTTGAAGTCCTTTCTAAAGCAATTGGAGAACTTCAAAGTGACCCCAAGGAAAACCAGATTGTACAGAAGACCAGTTTGTCTCGTTTGCAGAAATGGTCCAAAAACATGGGTAATACAAAGGATAAAGTTTCAATGGGTGAATGTTTGAACAAATGTACTGAGGAAAGACTTAAGGCATGTACAGAGGCTAAGGCACAGTATGAGAAGGCAGGACTTTTACATAAGAACAAGTGTAAGAGTAAGTGGGTGAAACAGGAGTGGGTAGTGAAAATGTTGAAATATGCTTATAATGGCAATCTGCATGATATGATCACACACATATTGTGCTTATAATTCAAACACATCTTCAACTTCAGGCAGTTCCGGAAACGCCACACTGACACCCTCGGCTGTAGCAACTTCTGGAAACCCAAAGGAACAGGAAGTGATGAATAACGCCCCTCAGATTCTTGATGCTCCACCTCCTTACAACCCATTTGGAACAGGAGCTAACGCTAGCAAATGTTGCCAGTGATTAGCATTACATCTGGCACAGTTACAGTGAACACTGATAAACAGAAGGAATGGCAGCCAGAGAAGCTGTTGACTCTTATGCAAATTCCTAGATACCCTGTCATTTAATTGGAAGCAGTAAAGCACTCCAGGAAATGGCTACTGTGTCGGGAAAATAGTGATATGAATCTGACCGAAGGCGCTATGGCAGGACCAGTTACAGTAAAGGCAGAGTTAAGGGGCCATATAGTACCCACTGATGAGAGCGACGACTGTAGTTCATGCACTGGCAGCGCAGGATCTCTCTACGAAGACAACCAAGCGCTCCTAAATAGCTTACATACACTAACCACATTCCTCCGGGTACTCCGGGTTTCCCCTCACAGTCCAAAGACATGCTACTAGGTTGATTGGAGACACTGAATTGTCCTGTAGGTACATGCGATGGACTGGCGCCCAAGCCAGGATGTTACCTTGTGCCTTGTGCCCAATGAAGATCTGGGATAGGCTCCAGCATCCCTCCCCGACCCTAATTAGGATAAAAGGAAAGACAATGAAGAAGACACTAACCACAGCTAGAAAACAATTAGATACGTGGCACCTCAATTCATGCCACCGGCACAGTGGACCCCACATCAATACATACCTCACCAATTTGGCAATAACTATGGTCACTCTTACCAGAACCCATGCAGTCATTGACCAAAAGCACCCTTGAACTGATCGACACAGGGGCGACATACTCTTCTATCACACGAACTTTACCAGCAGCAGTCATGAGCACCAGTTCAGTGCAGGTCAGGGGCTTTTCAGGGTCCGCCACTTCTCTGCCAAAAACCAAACCTTTACCTGTCAGCAATGGATTACAGACTGTATTGCATCATTTTTGATTGAACCTCAGGCTCTGCTGAATTTATGTGGAGACTTATTGACTAAAATGGGAGCTACCATTTTTTGTTCCTCAGATGGACTCATTATAAAATGGCCAGGTGGACTAACACACACGTGTCGAGGATTATGTGGATCGGAGATGTATCTCATGCAGCCAACAACAGACTACATGGTGAACATTTACTGGGGACTACTTTCTGATGCCTTCATCAATCTTAAACAATCCCTTTCCCAGGCTGCTGACCTGTCCAGACCAGACTATCAATTGCCACTTTTCCTAGATGTTTCTGAAACAGAAAGTTTGGTTAATGTAGTCCTGTTTCAGAAAAAGGGGGATGGACGGGCTGTACTAATGTACCTGAGCATTCCACTGGACTTAATTGAAAAACGCCAACCACAATGCACCAGACACATAGCAGGACTTACCAAATTGATTCAGAAGACAGCACACTTAGTGGCTGGACACTCCACGTCCTCACAACACACAGTGTAGTGGCGTTCATCAATTCACAAATGTTTACACTGACTTCTATATGTCAAAGGAAGCACTGATGCAATTAGAGACAGCCAGCAAAGGTTTCCATTGTAAAGTGTAAAGGTCATCAAAAGGGGGAAGGAAAGAAGAGGAAGGTAGAGGTAGAGGAAAGGAGGCAGCAGGATACAAAGATTCAAATGCCATGATGGTTTTAGACTCAGCATGGGAACCTATTCCCACCTCAGGCTAATGCAGGAAAAGTCAATGTGGATGGCAAAGGGGGCACATGGTTCTGGGGTTACATGGGCATCTAAAGAAGAGAGGAATGTTTTACCCATGTCACTAGCTTAAACAGTGCTAGAAGAAGCACACACAGTAGCCCATGTAGGTAAGAAACAAATGCTGGAAAATCTTAAACAATGGTGGCATCCATTTTTTATTTGATTATTTGGAAAGTTGTAAAATCTGTCACTCACATAGTAAAGCCAAAGCTTTTAAAATGACACCTGGATGGTTTTTCACGGCCATGCACTCATGCCGATGAAATTCAGATTGATTACACGGACTTGATTGAACCGGTGCGTAGGCACAGGTATTTACTGGCGGTTGTAGACAGATTTTCAGGTTGGGTAGAAGCAATCCCCACTGTTAAGGAGGATGCTAAATCTGTCTGCAAAATGTTGATAAACTGCTGGATCCCTCAACATGGTTTTCCTAGGAAGATTCACTCCGATAATGGGTAGGAAAAGCGCTGGGATTGAAGTATAGCTATGGATGTGTGTATCACCCAGGTTCACAGGGTCAGGTGGAAAGAATGAATCAGACCCTGAAGTCCAGACTGGCAAAAACTAAATTGAACATCGGCATAAATTGGCTGAATGTCCTACCTATTGCGCTGATCAGCATCAGAAGTTCTATCAATCGGACCACTGGATTCTCTCCATTTGAACTAGTTAGAGGAATGGCTTTTCCAGGCCCCTATACAGCGCTTGCACCCCCAAAAGAACTTCCCCCCGGGGGTATAATGAATCATTTAATCAAGTTAAGTATATGTGTCAAACATTTTTACGCAGGTACAGGACAAGCGAGAGGCCAAGGTCCCCTGCTCCCAGCGCAGAACATCGCAAACAACACCTGAGAGGGAGAAAAAAAGAAGACATCACACCTTTACAGCAAAGTCTGGGTTCGTCCTTGTTCTGTCTGCGCTCCCCACGAATCGTAACAGGAAGAAGTTTGGGACGACCAGAAGTCGACAGGCTCTTCCTTGACCTGGCCATCCAGCCAAACTGAGCAATCATGGTAGAACAGCCTTGGTGATAGAGGTAAAGAAGAGCCAAAAGATCACTGTGGCTGAGTTCCACAGATGCAGTAGGGAGATGGGAGAAAGTTACACAAAGTCAACTATCACTGCAGCCCTCCATGGGGCTTTAAGGCAGAGTGGCTCGACAAAAGCCTCTCCTCAGTGCAAGACATATGAAAAAACACATGAAGGACTCTCAGACTATAAGAAAGAAGATTCTCTGGTCTGATGAGATAAGGATTAGGTTAGTTGTAAGCAGTATGTCTGAAGAAAACCAGGCACTGCTCATTACCTGCACAATACAATATCAACAGTGAAATATGCTGGTGGCAGAATTATGCTATCAGGGTGTTTTTTAGCTGCAGACACAGGACAACTGGTTGCAAGTACATATATATCCTATAAGAAAACCTCTTCCAGAGTGCTCTGGAGCTCAGACTGGACCGAAATTTCACCTTCCAATCAGACAATGACCTTAAGCACACAGCTAAAATTACAAAGGAGTGGCTTCGAAACAACTCTTCAGACCATTATTGACTGGCCCAGCCAGAGCCCTGACCTCAACCCAATTGAGCATCTCTGTAGAGACCTGAAAATGGCAACCACCAACGTTCCCCATCCAACATGAGGGAAATTGAGACTATCTGCAAGGAAGAATGGCAAAGGATCCCCAAATCCAGGTGTGATAACCCTTCTGCATCATTCCCAAAAAGACTCATGGCTGTAATAGCTCAAAAGGTCGCCTCTACTCAATACTGAGCAAAGTGCCTGACTACTTATGACCATGTGATATTTCAGATATTTTTACATCTGTTTTTATGTCAAGATGGAGTTCTGAGTGTACAATAATGAGAAATAAAACTTTTTCGAGTTTAGCAAATGACTGCAATGAAAAAAAGATTGTTGTACGCATGTTGTGTAAATGAAATGATGCAACCTTTAAAAATCAATTTAAATTCCAGGTTGTGAGGTAACAAATGACTACATGGTATGTACGTACCTAGATCGAATCAGGTCAAGAGGTTTTGTGACAGCCTGTCTCATCTTGCAGCCACTGAAATACAGGGAATCTCCATGAGCATGCGGAGAAAGCTGGCCACAACCACTTCCAACCCCTCCACCTTGAATTATACTCCAGTTTTCCTCTGATTTGAAACCTGACTCAAAGTTGTCCTTGATAAAGTTGGGAAGGTCACTACTCCACAGGGAGCAATCATCTCCTGGGAAACAAAAAATAATGAGTAAAACAATAATTTATTTGTAACCACCTGGAAAAGAGTACTGTTCTTAGCTTCTGTAAATCTGGCATTATAGTAGTTTGTATTTGATATTTTTAATTACACTTGAATTTAGTTTTATTTATGAAACCTGCTTTCATTTTAGCTATTAAACCAATTTGAGTCCTACAAGTCAAATCTATAAGCAGGACAATGCATGAGTAATAACCATACCAACACATAAGAACTGCTAAAAGTAAATTTTAGTGGTGGTTGAAACAGAAGAGATTGTCTGAAAGATGACAATGCAATTGATAGATATTTGAATGTTAATGTAGATAGAGATTGATAAATATTATAAAATGGGTGTATACTATAGCAGCAAATAGTACAATTAATAATTATAACTATACAGCCATGCAAAGACTTTCACTTGTGATCTTATAAAAGTTTATAAGTAGGGGAAAGAGGAGACCAGCCTGTTTACGTTTATATATGTTACGTGCACCTGCACGTGGATAGTTTTCTGTTTCTCTCTCTCTCTGCTTCACTGATTAGGTTCGGTGAGACGAATGCAGTAGGCAGAGCTTCACCGCGTTGGCTAATGGAGCTTTATTACAAAGCTTACGGTCCGCCAATGCCGTGCGTGCTCCGGAACGAAAAGGGCGGGCGCTCCATGTTAAAAGGATGCCAGTCGCCTCAAAAGAGATTGCGATTAGATTATATGCAAGAGAATTGAACAAATGTGTGCTGAGAAAACTGTGTGTGTGTGGCTTACTGTTACCTGTTTCACTCTGCTTGTGTGTGTGTGTCTTGTGTAATTGTGAGGGAACGTATGTTGGTTATGTTTTGGAGGAGTGTGTTGTATGGATGTGTTGGTTGTATCTGTGAGAGTACTCCCCTTCTTTCCTTCACCATTCACTACTCCAATCCCTTAAACACCTCTGTCGTACCGTGTCTTGGGTGGACAGATAAGTTGGGGCCTTCACACGTAGGTATCAGATGTCTAGACACACCAGGTAAGGGGCGGGTGCCACTAATGTATTTTTGGTAGGTTAGTTTTGGGTTAGGCAGGTTAGTACCTTTTTACTTTGTTCTTTTCTTTGGCACCGTCCTTAGTCCACCTTTAGACCTGTGTTAAATGTAA
Source organism: Microcambeva barbata (assembly GCA_034509105.1). Lineage (NCBI taxonomy): Eukaryota > Metazoa > Chordata > Actinopteri > Siluriformes > Trichomycteridae > Microcambeva > Microcambeva barbata. The sequence continues at coordinate 13,436,350 of JAYDZF010000007.1, read as the reverse complement.
CGGCTGTTTGTTTGTGTTGTGTACTTGTTATAATTTGTTGTCTGTTATTTGTACTTTGTATTTATCTTTGTAAAAAAAAAAAAAAACATTAGTAAAGATCCTGTGTTTTTTTTTTTTTCTCTAAAACCAAACTCCTCCTTCCAGCCCATTTATTTATTCACTTTAATCCTCTTTACTTCTCCATTCACCCTAGACCTAAAACATCAACAGACGAATCATTAAATCTTTTATGGGGAACGTAACAATATCCAATGGAGTATACACCTAGTCTTTATAGGTCACCTAAGATACATAAACAGGATGCTCATTGCAACTTATTTTTAGTATTAACAAATAATATTAACTGTGTGACATTTCGTGTCGGTTTGGTTTGATTTTCACTTTACCCTGATTTCTCTGTTTGCTTGGTCATATTTGGTTGAAAATTTTACATTTCTGTTAACCTAGCATTCGGTTTGTATAGGTTACCCACATTTAAAGTAGATTAGCTTTTAGTTATACTGTATATTTTTGATAAATACTTCATTCAACATATGTGTGTGTCCGCCGCCGTTTAATAAAGTATAGCTCAGAGTTACACAATGCAACTAAAATGCTCTTTATGTGCCTTAATTTATCATGACAAGTCATACAAAAATATTTAATTTCTTGGATTCTTCTTTAAATAAGTCAATTTACAAAGGTTGTAGAGGTTACCTCGAGACACCATACTGCAACTATATTCTAAAATAGTACTGGTAATATAGTCCTGGTACATTATTTTGTGGGTTGTACTACTTACCACTCCAGCAATACAATGTAAAGTATGGTATGGGTGAAATAATGCATCATATGAAAACCGGTCCAAATTAATGGGTGAAATAATGCATCACATGAAAATCGGTCCAAATTAATATAAGCATATTAATTTGGACTGATTTTAACTCTTCTGAATCAGATTAACATCCTTTCCATGATTACAGAATCTAACATGGGTGTTTAACAAATGAGAAGCTACTCACTGCATATGATGCATTATTTCACCCATTTGTTTTGGAGAAAAAACATAAAACTACACTGGTACTTGCTCAAAGGGGAACTGTCATTATTTTCTACACACTTACAGAAGACTTTACATATTATAAAAAAATAAAGCTGATTCAGTTAGTGTTGAAATATGAAGGATAATAGTAAATAAGCCCCTTTGTCTCCATATAAAGAATTATCTTTACAGTTTCAAATATAACTATGTAGTGGCAAAATAAATAAACTGAAAAATAGGCTCAAAAGTTCATGTTGACTGTAACAAAAAAAAAGCCAAAACCCAAAAGTCCAGATCCAGGTCACGGTAGGGACACTGGACTGCATTGAAAGCCTGCGGGAAGGAGGAGGCAGGGTTAGCATAGCCACCACTAACCCAACACTACTGAGACAGGCACAAATATATGTGCAGCCCAATGGCTAGGGAACAACCCCACCTCAAGGCTCCTAGCTGCACTCCACTGACCCTTTTAATCAGACCCAGTGTATACTTTCTTGCCCTAAGAAAAACATGGAGAAAGATAAGTCTTACAGACAAGCCTAAATGCTAACAAAAAGGAGGTGCCATACTGCCTGCACTCCCATAATATAGGGTGAGGACAGTTGAGTCATCAGCCTAAATTAGATTGCTTCCTTATAACAAACTGGGAACTGTGATGGTGCCAGAAAATGGCTTTAGGTTTGCCTGGGCTTTGTGTGGAAGCCAGCGCCATCGAATTCCATTACCATGGGTGAAAAAGGATTTTTTTTCAGATAATGCTTTCATAACAGAATATGTGCCAACAGAAATGCTTGCATATATAAAACAGGGTGCAACTGCTACTTAAATATGATAAAATGCTGATGCCAACCTGTATGTCCTTCATCACAAATACAGATTGCTCCATTGGTGCAATATCCATGGCCATTACACAAACCAGGACATGCTTCACCGATGTAAACATGATCAACTCCCCAGCCATGTTTCTCTTTTACTCTCTCATCATCTCTTTGTATCCAGCGGAATTGAGTGGCACTGCAGATAAAATGAGAATGTTTACCCAATGAAACAAATATATAAACATTACTCAAAAAATCCATTGTGCAATTATTCTTTACCCAGAAGAGACATGGTCAGGTAGCTGGACAGTTACTCTTTTCCATATCAAACTGTTAACTGGGCTATAGATGCTGGATTCATGAAACTGGAAGGGGGAACATCCAACATTGTTTACTGTTGAAGGCAGACATGCAGCCTGTACCAACAGCCATGAGTCTGACCTGAAGAAAACACAAGAAAACAACAATGACATGCAAGAATATAAATGATAATTATTTATCAGTATTTCTGTTATTTCTTTACACCAACCCATCATCCTTTCTGTACTGTAAAAGAACTGAATTATGATCATCACAGCTTTCTTCCACACAACCAACCACAATCTGTAATACAGAAAATACTTGATATGACATATATTATTGTATATGCACAAAGCACATGTAAAATTGAAATAGTGTCCATGTCAGAGCATTTATGTGGAGGGGTGTGTGTTGTCTTCCTGGTTTTCCTGTCCACAATACACTGGGTCTGATTAAAAGGGTCAGTGGAGTGCGGCTAGGAGCCTCGAGGTGGGTTTGTTCCCTAGCCATTGGGCTGCACATATATTTGTGCCTGCCTCAGTAGTGTTGGGTTAGTGGTGGCTATGCTAACCCTGCCTCATCCAATGATGCTTCCCAGTTTGCAGCTTATCCAAGAGTCACTAAGACCCCCAATCTCCTTCACAGGCGGTTTTGATGCCCGGGGATTTTGTACAATTATGTTCCAGTGCTGGCAAGATTTTTGTCGACTATTGTCAATGGGTAGCTTGAATTTTGGCTACCATCTGGAGTCTAATTGGCAGTCCGAAAGGCTTAAACAGGATCTCAGCAAAATGATGCATAACAGCAGGGAACCAAGTCACTTCGGTCGATAAATTGATGTGGGCAGGATTTGTTTTATTTCAGTGTTATTGTTAGAACCCCGCTGATGCTAATATGTGTTCAGTGCTTGCATTCCAAAAGCTTGTTTTCCTGTTTAAACAAGACGTCCATTTAGTTGACAGTGGCAGAATGCCCAGGAGGCTACGTCAGTGATTTAGGTTCAATTCCCACTCTGTGGTGTATAACTTTAGCTTTGTTTATCCTTTATAGCCTCAGAGTCACTAAGCCACGCTGCCGTCATGCTGTTACCTCATTTCGTTTTTTTTATTTTCCTTTCATTTATTTCAATTGTTCATCATTACTCTTTTTCAATTATCTTTGTATGAAATTTAAAAGATAGATCAATAGCCACACCCATACCTATTTACTAATACTGATACTAATAAAACATCCCTTAAATAGAACTAGGAACATGAAATAGGCTAAAAGATCTCAAACAGTATGCCCAGATCTGAAGAAATTCAAGAACAGATAACAAACAAAACGTATTGACATATATCAGTTCTTTAGGACGATCGAATTTAAGTCCAGACTTTGACTAGGTCACTCCATAAGCCATTCAGATTTTAACTTGTTGGGGTCAATTGGATCATTGTCCTATTGTAGGACCCAGGTATGCTTAAGTTTAAGCCCACAAACTAATGCCTTTTTCTGATGTTTTGCACATAAGTTCATGACCTCTGGACAGAAGCTGCTGATGACGATCAAGTTTCCATCAGTAAGGAAGCAGCAATGTTTAGACTTGATGCTGACTTACACAATAAGGTTGAAACATATAAGGCACAATATACTAGTGTTCACAGTACGAATGAGTGGTTAGGAGGGACCATTATCTCGACAATCTGTGTTTTGTACACATCACTAATAGTAACAGATTTTGTCATGCAATAAAAATGCAATAGTTGAAGCCAATATTTCACAATATTTTTGCAATTGTCTTATGGTTCAAAATATTGTTTAATTCAACATGATTTAAAAGTAAAGAGTACTTACAGTTGCATAAGTCAATACATTAAAATAATTCATAAATAAACATCCCTACAGTGTAAGTGTAAGTCCTGACCTTAAATTGCAAGATATATCCTGGTTGGACAATAAGCTCTCGGGTTTCCAAGATGTTGTGAGTTCCATCCTGGTTTTTGTTGGGCCAGTAGAGATGGAACGAGGGATTGCCACAAAACCCTGCTGTTCTAACAGCATTTGGATAGAAACTCCAATTTTCTTCATGAGATTTACTTTCTGACATTTTTTTCACGAAAAAGAGAAAAGACAATAATATATTTTAAAAATATAACAATAGATTAGGTAAACACAACAATAGAGGGAAAGAACAGGAAAGAAGGCATAGTATTTTTGAATGAGGAAACATTTCTAAGACAATAGGATTTATATTAATATTATCATCATCATTGTCTTTAACCCCTAATCCTAAATTAGGGTCGGGAGGGGTGCTGGAGCCTATTCCAGCTCTTCAACAGGTGCAAGGCACAAAGTTACACCCTGGATGGGACGCCAGACCATCACAGGTGCATACAGGACAATTCAGTATCTCCAATCAACCTGGTAGCATATACAGGTCCTTCTCAAAAAATTAGCATATTGTGATAAAGTTCATACTTTTCCATAATGTAATGATAAAAATTCAACTTTCATATAGTTTAGATTCATTTCACACCAACTGAAATATTTCAGGTCTTTTATTGTTTTAATACTGATGATTTTGGCATACAGCTCATGAAAACCCAAAATTTCTCACAAAATTAGCATATCATGAAAATGTTCTCTAAACAAGCTATTAACCTAATCATCTGAATCAACGAATTAACTCTTAACACCTGGAAAATATTCCTGAGGCTTTTAAAAACTCCCAGCCTGGTTCATTACTCAAAACCGCAATCATGGGTAAGACTGTCGACCTGACCGCTGTACAGAAGGCCATCATTGACACCCTCAAGCAAGAGGGTAATTTCTGAACGAATAGGCTGTTCCCAGAGTGCTGTATCAAGGCACCTCAGTGGGAAGTCTGTGGGAAGGAAAAAGTGTTGCAGAAACGCTGCACAACGAGAAGAGGTGATCGAACCCTGAGGAAGATTGTGGAGAAGGGCCGATTCCAGACCTTGCGGGACCTGTGGAAGCAGTGGACTGAGTCTGGAGTAGAAACATCCAGAGCCACCGTGCACAGGCATGTGCAGGAAATGGGATACAGGTGTCACATTCCCCAGGTCAAGCCACTTTTGAACCAGAAACAGCAACAGAAGCACCTGACCTGGGCTACAGAGAAGCAGCACTGGACTGTACTTTTTTCGGATGAAAGCAAATTTTGCATGTCATTCAGAAATCAAGGTGCCAGAGTCTGGAGGAAGACTGGGGAGAAGGAAATGCCAAAACGCCTGAAGTCCAGTGTCAAGTACCCACAGTCAGTGATGGTCTGGGGTGCCATTTTAGCTGCTGGTGTTGGTCCACTGTGTTTTTATCAAGGGCAGGTTCAATGCAGCTAGCTATCAGGAGATTTTGGAGCACTTTGTGCTTCCATCTGCTGAAAAGCTTTATGGAGATGAAGATTTCATTGTTCAGCACGACCTGAATTTACTGACCTGAACCCCATAGAGAATCTGTGGGATATTGTGAAGAGAAAGTTGAGAGACGCAAGACCCAACACTGGATGAGCTTAAGGCCTCTATCGAAGCATCCTGGGCCTCCATATTAGCTGATTGCCTTCATGCCATGCCGCATTGAAGCAGTCATTTCTGCAAAAGTATTCCCGACCAAGTATTGAGTGCATAACTGAATATAATTATTTGAAGGTTGACTTTTTTGTATTAAAAACACTTTTCTTTTATTGGTCGGATGAAATATGCTAATTTTTTGAGAAATATGCTACTTTTTTGCCAAAAATCATCATTATTAAAACAATAAAAGGATTGAACTACTTCAGTTGTGTGTAATGAATCTAAAATATATGAAAGTC
>JAYDZF010000007.1:13410770-13430303 GCA_034509105.1 Microcambeva barbata | reverse complement strand
AGTCTGTACGGAAAGCCATTTGCTAAACTGAAAAAAAAGTTTGTTTTATTTCTCATTAATGTACACTCAGCACCCCATCTTGACATAAACCCCCCAGAAATGTTGAAGTTTTTGCAAAAAAGGAAAAACTAAAACATCACATGGTCATAGACTCAGTAATGAGTAGAAGTGCCCTTTTGAGCTAGTACAACCATGAGTCTTCTTGGGAATGATGCAACACGTTTTTCACACCTGAATTTGTGCATCCTTTGCCATTCTTCCTTGCAGATCAGGTTGCATGGCGAATTTTGGTGGACAGCCATTTTCAGGTCTCTCCAGAGACGCTCAACTGGCTTTAGGTCAGGGCTCTGGCTGGGCCAGTCAAGAATGGTCACAGAGTTGTTCTTTTGTTATTTTAACTGTGTACTTAGGGTCATTGTCTTGTTGGATGGTAAAACTTCAGCCCAGTCCGAGGTCCAGAGCACCCTGGAGGAGGTTTTCTTCCAGGATATCTCTGTATTAGGTCACATTCATCTTTCATTTAATTGGAACCAGTCATCCTGTCCCTGCAACTGAAAAAAAAAAACACAACGTGATGCTGCCACCACCATGTTTCACTGTTGGGTTTGTATTGGGCAGGTGATGAACAGTGCCTGGTGTTCTTTGCAAATAGCGCTTAGAATTAATGCTAAAAGTTCAATCTTCGTCTCATCAGATTAGAGAATCTTTTTTTCTCATAGTCTGGGAGTCCTTCATGTGGTTTTTGGCAAACTCTCAGCTGGCTTTCATATGTTTTGTACTAAGGAGAGGCTTCAGTCAGGCCACTCTGCCATAAAGCCCCTATTGGTGGAGAACTGCAGTGATAGCTGACTTTGTGGAACTTTCTCCCATATCACTACTGCATCTCTTGAGCTCAGCCACTGTGATCTTTGGGTTCTTCTTTACCTCTCTCACCAAGGCTCTTCTCCCACGATTGTGCAGCTTGGCTGGATGGCCAGGTCTAGAAAGAGTTCTGAGTAATCCCAAACTTCTTCCATTTAAAGATTATGGAGGCCACTGTGCTCTTAGGAACCTTGAGTGCTGCAGAAATTCTTTTGTAACTTTGGCCAGATATGTGCCCCAATTTTGTCCTTGGGCAGTTCCTTTGACCTTATGATTCTCATTTGCTCTGACATGCACTGTGAGGTCTTATGTAGACAGGTGTGTGCCTTTACTAATCGAGTCCAATCAGTTTAATTAAACACAGCTGAACTGAGGAGTAGAACCATCTCAAGGAGGATCAGAAGAAAATGGACATCATGTGAGTTAAATATGAGTGTCACAGCAAAATGTCTGAAATTCTACATTTCTTTTTTATGTCAAGATGGGGTGCTGAGTGTACAGTAATGAGAAATAAAATGAACTTTTTTGAGTTTAGCAAATGGCTGCAATGAAACAAAGTTTGAAAAACATTGACAATTTGGTATTATTTTATTGTGAAGCAGAAAACAAATAACAAAACTTCAGTGTGCATAACTATTTACGCCCCAAAAGTCAGTACTTTTTAGAGCCACCTTTTGCAACAATTACAGCTGCAAGTCGCTTTGGATAAGTTTGGGAGAGCTTGCCACATTTTGCCAATGGGAATTTTCCTCAGGGCAAATCTGCTTCAGCTTCTTCAAGTTAGATGCTTTTCACTGGTGTACAGCAATATTCAAGTCTGACCACAGATTCTCAATTGGATTAAGGTCTGGGCTTTGACTAGGCCATTTCAATACGTTTATGTGTCTCCCCTTAAACCACTGTTGCTTTAGCAGTATGCTTTTGGGTCATTGTGCTGTTGGAAGGTGAAACTCTTGTCTCTTGTCCCAAATCACTGACAGACCGAAACAGGTTTTGCTCAAGAATATCCCTGTATTTAGCACCATCCATATTTCTCTTTACCAGTTCCCCAGCCCCTGCTGCTGACAAACATCCTGATAGAATGATGTTATGTTTTTTTTGTTTGTTTGTTTGTTTGTTTTTTTATGCCACACATAGTGTTTTCCTTGGGGGCCGAAAAGATTCAAATTTTGGTCTCGCCAGAGCACCTTCCTCCATAAATTTGGGGAGTCTCCCAAATGCCTTTTGGCAAACTCAAAATGAGCCTTCCTATTTCTGTCTGGAAGTAGTCTTTTTTCTGGCCACTCTTCCATAAAGCCCAGCTCTATTGTGGTCATATAGACAGATACTCCAGTCTCTGCTTAGGAACTCCAGAGCTCCTTCAGACTTACCTGTCGACTCTGTTCTGCATCTCTGATTAATGCACTCTTTGCCCAGTCTGAGAAACTTTGTGGGTGGCCCTCTTTTGACAGGTTGTTGTGGTACCATGTTCTTTCCATTTGATAATGGATTTGATGGCACTCCAGAGATCAATTATTATTATTTTTATTATAACCCAACCTTGATTTGTACTTTCCCCCTTTGCCCCTAACTTGTTTGCATATTTTCTAGGTCTTCATGGTGTTGTTTGGTGTTAAATGGTGCTGGAGCCTCATTTCTGTCTATTTAATTATACATTTTTGTTAATATTTCCCCTTTTTGGAATTGGGTTTGTGCTTGTGGTGGCTGAAAACCTGAAATTATATTCTGAAAAATAATTTCTCTAAAGCAGATATTTACAAAAAAAGATGATGAAATGTTCAATACCATCATCAAATGTATCAAACAGGATACTTGGGTTGATGTCAGCGCCTCCCACTAAGATATTATCTAAAGCCCAATGAGCACGCTGAAGATTAGGGGTTACAAGGCCTGACGTCATTGTAAATGGCTGCCACCATCGTAGGCGAGTAGAATTGGTCAAAGCCCCTTCTGGCAACTTAATGTAGTCCCGTCTTACAGACAGATATTTTAAACAGTCCATCTCATGAAGAATTGTCCATGACACACCTATGTGTAAGTATGAAAGAAAAAACATATGAAATCACATTTTGTAATAAATTAATTTTTCACTTAAAAAATGCAGGGTCTTTACTGAAAATGTTCAACACTAACCTCCATCGGTTGAATAGTCAAGTAGAACACCTTCTTTTCGACAATTTGGATGATGACACAAAGTCATATTATCCTTGCTTACAATTTTAGCCAAGTATTGCACAAACCTAAAATAACACAATAAATAAAATTTAATTAGCATCTAACTAGTGTAATAGTTTTAACTACTATTTATGTCAACAAAATTGATACATATACTTTTAATTAAATAAATACTGCTAATAAAATAAATGACAAAATAATGTCACTGACTTGGCTCCTCGTAGATCCAGGTCAGCAGTGATAGCCTGCCTGGCATTAGCTCCACTAAAGAACAGGACCTTCCCTTCAACCAATGCCCCACAGTTATTACATGTGTGACTCCCCTCCACAACTTCCCATTGAGACCCATGGGTATTTTGCCATTCAAAGCGTTCTTTGAGGTATTTCTACAAAACAAACAAAAAAATGTCTAAAACCTTGATATTGGTATAGTGAGAATATGTGCATTTTTCATTGAATACTGGGAATCAAATGTGCAACAACTGTGATCTACCTCTTGAACTAAAGTTCCATAGCAGTTGGGGGCCGAAAAACCTGCATCACAAATACAATGTTGATCCACACAGTCACCATGACCTCCACAGTGGTTCTCACATGCTGGCCCGATGTAAAAGTTTTCTAATGCCCATTGCACTGAGTGTTGTTGGTAGAAACGGAAACGAACTGCTCTGTGGTGTAAAAATCAGGCATTTATTTAAATCTTCTTAAGGTTGGGTAGAAAGAAGCCATAAAACAGGTTACTCAAAACACATTATAGGACATTCTGAAATATGTAATAAATCGTCTGTCATAGCCATTACTGATATACCATGTACATATTCTGTCTACTGCACCACACAGGCAACCAAATACATGCAATCAGTGTCTATACATTATGCTCTAGAACATGCAGGAGGAGGCTTGAGATTGTTAAATTTCGAACTTTTCATCACTGTGCAGTGAAACACACAGACAAGTGAACATTAGGGGGCAGCCGCCCAGAGTCTCTAGGTACTCCTGCTCTCACATTTTTGTTGGAATTTGAGGACAAGACCAGTAGTAGTTGGTTGTCTCTGAGAGTTTTTAATCCAGATTTATAGCCACCTTTAAGAAGGTTTAGGGGGGGAAAGATTTTCATTTAATGATCAGGTGAAATTAGGAGTGCATCAGTGGATATGCACTGAACTATAACACTTTTTGAACATTTTAAATTAAAAGTAAAACAATTAAATATCAAAATAAAGTCAAAATAATAACGGGAGGGAACTGTGATTATCAGTAACTTAATAAATAACAATACAAATAACCATAAAAATAAACAAATTACACGCTCTTGTTTTTATTGCCATATACATAATGTATGAATTTGTAATATGGGGTAGTTAAAATTATGAAATTAAATTTTATATATTCATATATAACTAGTTCAATAATGAAACATTATTATATTAATTGTTCTTTTAGTCTATTTGTTAGTATATGTCTAAATTTACAAATGACAAGAAGTGCTTACATGTCTGAAAGGCTATCAGGTAGTTGATAGACAGCTCTCCTCCAGCCTTCTGAATGGAAAAAAACAGATGGCTGTGATACTTGTCCTCCACAATGAGAGTTGGAAGGAAGGCACTGTGGCACTAGATACTTCCATGACACACCAAAGTCCACTGAATACTGGACATGGACCGGCCTCTCATCATGTTTTTCAGCTGCACTGCAACCAACTACAATCTGCAAATAAAATACAGTATAAAATGTGACTAACAAGGCATTTCAAATACAACCCTGTTTCCACATTTTTTTTTCACAAATAGTAATTTAAATAATTATAAAAATAGGAATGATGGTGTAAGACAGTAGTACACATACATTTACCAATAACATTTTCATGAATAAAATAAAAATGTGTTTATAATTTGATATTTATTAAACATAAATAGTTATTAAGGTAATGATAAAGAAGATACAGAAAAAAACTGACCTTAAAATTCATGACCCAATTTCTTTGTGGGACAACGTCATGTGTGATAGTGTACACTTCTCTGCCATCCACATTACCACACACAATTACACTATCTGGGGAGTTGCAGAATTTTTGTACCGAGCAATCCTCTGAGAATAACCAGTGTTCAGTCACTGTGAAATCAATTTGAATTTATGATTGTTTATTCAAAAATTACAATTTACAATCAAACAGTAGGAGTAGTTAGTGACATGTTTGCCTGGAACCCCAGGAAAATTTGAAAATATACTTTCTACTTTACCCATCAATGGACAGTTTATGGAGGAGCAAAGTGTTTTTCCCCCCGGGCACGCCCACCTGCCCCATTAAAGGGACCAGTCGTGCCACCTATGCCCAGTATTCACCTGGCGGAACCCCAATTAGGGATTCAGCCGTGGGACCCCAATTAGGGATTCTGGGGTCACATACACATCTTTTAGGTGGAACAAGGCTTTGCCTTTGGACCCCAGTTTCCTCCTGTGGAGATGGCCTTAAAACCTCAGGAGCTTAACCCTTTTAGGGATGCGGCTGCTGTCACTATACCAACCATGCTGTCGAACTGCAGTTTGGCTTCTGGCATGGTTGGCATTACAGAGCAGCCCTAATCAGTCCGGTGCTGCCGCTTTGCACACATTTTTGACCAGGCACACCTTTCCCGTGTGCAGGTGGCCTGGTCGAGTGTGAGGGATAGAAATAGATTGGTATTCTCCGTGCTCAATGGGGTTCGGGGGCATAGGGTTGATCGGTCTGAGGTCCGCTGTACCCCTGGATGCTAGGGGCAGACCTGGTTTGACAGCTGCCATCCGAGGACTGCAAAAAAAGGCTGCACCGAGCGCTGCACCCCCTCCAGTGGGTGCTATAAACTGGAGGAGGCCACAGTAGTCAAAATCCAGTCTTCCCTGAGCTGAGTCAGAGCCGCCACCCACAGCGATCAGGGAACCGATCTCTTATTTTATTGGTTTCCTTTTCTGTGTTTGTTTTTGTTGTTTTTTTTTACAGGTGTGAGCTCCCCACCAGAGCCACAAACTTCAAGGATTGTTGTGGCACAGTGCCTGTGAATAATACCGTCTTTATTGAGAGTGTTATATATAAAGCCATTCTCTAAATAGAGAAAGCCATTCTTTCTATAGTAGTGTTTTTTTTTAGCAAACTCGACAATATTTGAACACTGCCTTTGAATTACAGGCCACATCTATGTTATGGCATTCATGTTATGGCTTTCATGAATATTTATGTACAATTTATTGTGGAATTTATTTTGCCGGATGTGTTCTAAAAAATACAACATTAAATAATTTGCCATCTCAACAAGTACATTCAGGATGAAGTAATTCTACTTTAAGTAAAAATTGTTATGTATTCGTCAACTTTTACTTATAATTACTTGTAATTATTTTACCATATGAGTACTTTTAATTAAGTACTGAACTTGAGGACTCTCTTGAAACGCAAATATGGACAGTTTGTCAACAAATGCATGAGAAAAATATCAGGAAAAACCTAAGCTAAAGACCATGCTGTCTAATTCTACAAACAGCACTGCATTAAGAATGCATTTAACAACTGACATAACATGGGCCATACTTTAACAAACCTTTGTTTAGCACTACAAACAGAGCAACATAACAGTAACAAATATCCATACGATATCAGTCTGTCCCTAACCACACAAACAACCAGGACACCTGCGCGTGGATGAGGCATGCCTGATCGGAAGTGCATGAAAAGTGGCAGTGCCGGACTGAGTGCTGCAGGAATGCTTTATTGGGGAATGCCAGGTGCATGCACTCAGCCCAATTAGGGATGCTCACCTCTTAAACCCTCAGGGGGAGCCACGCTGTGGTTCGACGGCGTGGTTGGTATCCTTACACAAATGACACTTAAAACTCTGTGTCTTATGTTTAACATGTGCAGAGGGGGTTTGTCTCTAGCATCAGTGGCATCTTGGATTGACTATAAAACATTGGAAAATTGAATTGTGGTCATATGAGTCGGTATTCCAGATTGCTTTTTTTAAATGACGAATAAAGAACAGCTGCTTGACTTATTGTTCACTATAAAATAAGATGAGTCCCAGACTCAACTCTTTACTATGCTGAATTGCTCACTCCTAGACACCATCACCTTGTTAATATATTCTATATTACCATGTCCAGGCCACCAAATCCAAAGCTGTGTTTCACTCAAAGGAAAAAAGCAACAAAAATATGATGTACTGTCACTGCATGGATAGCTGAGGTTAGAAAAACTCCTGTAGGTGTGATGTTTAGTTCACACAGTATATCTACCTAATGAACATTTTAGGAAAACACTATAATGTAAATGCAATAAGCTACAAGTTAAACATGTAGGTAATATACTACTAAGAGCTACTGTTTTCTCAAATCTAATACAGAATTTCTACAGCTGAAACAGAACTCATGACTATCTGCACCTCTGATAGCTTACTCTTATTTCACGTACATGATTTCTTATATGTTTGCATGAATGTGTCACACCTGCACTGGTCTCATCTTTTTGGTGAGCAGTTTTATTGTGGACAATCAGTGCTCCATCAGCTGGGGCTCTCTCATGACTGGGAAGGGTAACATCGTCAAATGATTCAAACATACGAGCAGGTATGTCTAAGCCAGAGATAAGCACATTGTCCAAAGCCCAGTCCCCTCTGTCTGCTCCATCATGCTGTGGCTGCCACCAGCGCACTTGCACTCCCACAGCACGAGCAACAGGGGGCAACAGCACATTCATAAACCTGTAAAATAATAATATTTTTCAGATTATAATTGAGACAATGTACATGAAATGACAATGTTGAACACAGTTAAGCTAATTTATTTAACACAGGGAACAGTTTGGACACTTGTTCATGTGAAACAGCGTATTCAGTGAAACAGAAAGCTTCTGTAAAAATATCGGAACAATCAGGCTTTATGAAATTAATACCAGGGGCCTAATATGACACCCTAAACAAGGCGTGTTGCAGTTCACATTGCTATCGTACTCACCATAAACACATCTATTTTTACGCCTCGAGTCTGCATCGTTAAAATAGCAACAGTGCTTATGCCGATTGGTGAATATATTAATGTAAATCGGCATGCTGGTCTCAAAATGAGATGTGCTTAAGTAAATCACTGGCATACCTAGACAACAGTCAACCATCTAAAAGGAAGATGTTTATTGCTGGCAGAAAATTGACAACACAGGCATGTGCTTACCGTGCGTGATCCCCACTTGTTATGTACACTGGGACACTCAGCAGTGCACAAACCCATAGCGAGTGCACGTTATATCAAAATATACAGAATATATACATATAAATAGCTTTCTGATTACACATGTATATCACACCTACAACATGCATGGAATGGCTTTCAATCTAAAGCACACCAAAGGACGCACTGAAATAGATTGTGAAAGTGAAACTTTAAAGATCAGCCTGAAGAAGAATCACCTGCAGCCTGGTAATTAAATGAAATGATTTAATAAATAGGCCAAGTGTTCACATTAGGGATGTTAAAAGTAAGGAATGGTGTACTGGTATTGTATTTGGTCATTTAAAGGCACTCACTTTGGAGTTATTTGATCACTTGATTTGACTAATTTCTTTATCAGTTTATTGCTTTTGCACAATCACAGCATTAACAAGCCTGTCAGTTTCCTCTGCTGAGAGGTGTTGTGCAAGTAGCTAAAATAACAAATTCAAATGACAACTGAGAAGCTGATTGGGTGTTAATTGCAAACATAATTAAGACACTTGCATACATGCATGTTTCACACAATGCAAAGTGTACTTTTCAAACCATCATTAGGATAGTTTAACACACGCCCCATAAAGCTGTGTGGTGTATGGTTGACAGCTTGCCAAAGATGGCTAAATAGGCCCCCTGGTGTTATTACTTGTATAGCATTTGGTTATAATAGATAGATGCTGATCACTAGGTTCTGGAAACAAGTGTTAGGGTTGAACACAATCAGACTGAATAGGGTGGCAAGAAAGTAAACAAGACAAAAAAAGTCTAAAGAATGGCTAATCCGCTGGCACTATATAAAGCAGGATTTAATACCAGAATGCAGAGCATCAGAGACAAATAAATGCCTTATAGAATTTGCTTAATGGCAGACAAAAAAGGAAAAAATACAGGAACAAGGGAAAATACTAATACATGCTGATGATTCAGGCTCAATTAAGTAAAGTGTTTTAGTAACAACAAACCAATTATGGCAAAACAGAGAGCGCACCAGTTAAACAAGTATCTAAGTACTCACTCTGGTTTAGACTATAAAGGGCTTATCTGTGTTTCATGCTGTGAAATGAAATTAATAATGACAATCAACTATTTACAAAGTAAGCAGTTTGGGAGACGAGGAATTAGAAGGAAAATCTCTTAATGCAGATCAAGTTGCAATAAAAAGATAAGAATGTCAAAACCAACACAGTAATGGAGCTGAACGTTTTCAAACTATAAAGGGTGTGTCCAAAAAGAGACTAACAGCACAAACTTACCCTGGCTTGCTGAATTGGCTATAGTATATCTCCATTAGCAAACTCCACATGATGCCTCCATTGAGACTGAACTCCAGCAAGACACCTTGATTTCGGTTTTTAGGTGGGGAAATACAGCCAAACATGAAGTAGAATTGTATAAACTCAGCACTGGTCAAGTTCAAATCCACAGTTACTACTTGCCGAGTGCAGGGCTGTCAAATAACAAATAATATTTAAAAACTAATATATACACACATTTAAAACATTTTGCCTCCTCCAGTCAGTTGCCACTGAGTGCTATTTTCTGTACTGTAGTAATCATGTAACAAATAAGAATCCATATTTGGGATGGCTCCCTAAAACCTTTATTAAAATTTTCATTGACTGTCAATTTACAGTACAATAAAAAAAACATGTGACATGGAGTAAAAAAGAGTCAAATTTCATGATGATCAGATATATTGGTACCAATAAAAGGTCTCATGGCTGGGTATAAAAGAGTATCCACCAAAAGCCAAGCCTTTGAAAGAAAATATGTTAAGAGTGGAATACGCCTCGTTTTTGATTACTTGGCAATGCGGCATTTCCACTCCCTTACTGACTGATTTCACCTGATCCTCATCAGGCTAATCAATGTTTCTATTTAAGATTGTGATTCTTCCCTGCTCCTTCTGGGAGCATTAGTTAAAACTAACTAACTCAGTTGTTCTAGATCCCATGTTTTCTGTTCTTTGTTCTGTGCCGGTTATACCAAGTCCCCGTCCCCTAAGGCCAATGCCTTTCATCTTAGGTGCATGTCCACTGTGGGAGACATAATCTAAAAAAAATTCGAAAATCACAATGTATGATTTCTAAAAATTTATTTGTGTGTTACTGCTGCAAATAAGTATTTAAACACCTTCCAATCAGCAAAAATTATGGCTCTCAAAGACCTGTTAGTCTGACTCTAAAAAGTTCACCTAAATTAAATTAGAATCACCTGCTGTGAAGCATGGGGTGGAAGCATCATGCTTTGGGGGTGTTTTTCTGCACATGGAACAGGATGACTGCACTATATTAAGGAGAGGATGACCGGGGCCATGTATTGTGAGATTGGGGAATAACCTCCTTTCCTTCGTTAGAGCATTGAAGATGGGGCGTGGCTGGGTCACAGCCAGGACAACCAAGGAGTGGGTCCGTAAGAAGCATATCAAGTGGCCTAGCCAGTCTCCAGACCTAAACCCTATAGATCTTTGGAGGGAGCTAAAACTCAAATGTTTCTCAGCGACAGCCCAGAAACCAGGCTGATCTGGAGAAGATCTATGTGGAGGAATGGGCCTATGGGCCTGCTGTGTGCCATTTACATTGATTTTCACAGGTGTTCAAATACTTATTTGCAGCAGAAACACACAAACAAATTATTAATTAATCATACATTGTGTTTCCGGAATTTTAATTTTTTAGATTATGTCTTAGTGGACATGCACCTAAGATGAAAATGTCAGACCTCTCCATGATTTCCAAGTGGGAGAGTCGCAGGGTGTTCAAATACTAAATCACTGTAGGTCATGGCTCACCCATTGTGCCAAAAATTGTGCTCATATTGTCAGTTAAAAGTTAATTATTAATGCTTAGAATCAGATAACTTTGGATGTAAGAAACCTGTTGAGAAATGTAATTATGCTATAATAGATAACCCAAAATGCAACCTTTTATTATTACAACAAGAACATTAATCAGCAATTATTAGTTATATTGCCCCAAGCTAATCTTAGGTGTAATAAAACTATGTGTAAAGGTGTGCTGTGGTCAGATGAGACCGGGTTTCAGCTTTCAAAAGTATCACAAATGTTTATATTGCAAATTAAAAGACATATGCTTCCATGGTATTTCTTTGGTAGTTCATGATTATTTCAACTCAGTCACGGAACATGCATGCTTGACTGGATAATCTGCAGTTCAATTGTGTCTTCCAAAAAGATGAGGCAAGGGCAACTTACTTGTGGCACTGCAAAAGTTATGTTTTATGTAAGTTAAGCTGTCCATGAGCTGCTCCAAATTAAGAGTCGAATGACTTTGCATGGCCTAGTTTGTGCCTCACTCAGTTAACAATTATTTGTGCCTTGTATCCATCAGCACCTCCAGGTTTGACCAGAAGATGAGGCATGAACCCAGTTGTGGGTGATCTGTCAGTATCTTTTGATTTACAGTCACCAGTGCCTGCTAAGTCACTTCAGGTGAAATATATTTTCCTGTATATTATGGCTTCTATATGTCTTCTTTACCAACTTCTTTGTTGGTACACTTTCATTTTTTATGAGGTCATAATGAACTACTGGCTGTGAGCCTCCAAGCACTTTTTGCTGGCTAAAGTAGAAAGTCCAGAAATATGGTGATTAACAAGTAAAATAGGTTGACAGATAAACATGCTAATGACGCTCTGTGGTGCTATCTGTCAGCCAAACTAAGCTGCACAAAGGGACATAACTCTTGGCATGAAGCATCACATAGACAGCTGCCATAATGAAACATAAGTGAGAATGTTGAAAAAAATGGATTAATAGGAAAAGTGACACACTGGTGAGCATGCCTCAGGCCATTTGATGATGTTGCAGGTTTCAAATTCTACAAATGTATAAAGATCAACGACTTTAAGTAAAATATTGGATTTTTGTACATATCACAGTTAAGTACAGTAACATACCGTTAAATAATTTAAAAAATGAACAAATTCAGTTTTTTTTATTTAAAGGTTTTTGCAAATATTATTTAGTATACTAGACTAGTTCATTTCTTGCATATATTATGGTCAGTGTAATCAATGAACATAAACCTAAACAAGGAAAAGGAAAAGCAGCAAACCAAGGACTACATACAGTAGATGTAAAGGTGTACATAACTTACTCCACTAAAGTGCAAAGCTGCCCCAGAAGCTACCGCTCCACATATTGTACTTGGTTTTCCTCCGGTCAGCATGCGCCAGTGACTAAAGGAAGGTGCATGACTGAAACTATCCTTAAGCTGTGAAAGAAGGGGAACTACAGCCTTGTCGCAATAAGAACCAACCCACCCTTGGTCACAACTAAGAAAAGGGAAGAAAAATTATAAATCATTAGCTTAACTAAATTATGTACACTAAATCCCCAAATAAGATAAATTGGGACAGTATGGGAAGTCTTATTTAATAAGCAGTATTTCTTAGATGTCTTTTAAAAGATTATGTTGCTTAAAACTCTCAACAAACTACTGCAATATAAGCTGTCGTAAAATAAAAAAAAAACAACAACAACAAAACAAACAAAAAAAACCCCATTAATTAGCATTGTCACTAATAACAGTCTTGATTTGGCTTTTTTGTTCGAAAAAAAAAGAAGAAACTCACCTCTTTATCTAGCACTTGATACTGATATGTATTTACTGAATTGTTCAGTGATATTCTCGACTGTATAGTGACAAATATACAATTTCGTATTTTTTTTTTCCTTGAGGAAGAATAAGCTTTAACATTACAATAAATGTCTTGCCCATTTTTGTACCTGCACTGATGAAATGGATGTATATTCAAAAATGAAACATGACAAAATATAATTGATCTATAGTGTCTGCATTTAAATAAAGTCACAGTAAATGTACGAAACATTATTATTATTGTTGTGCTTCAACTGTCCCAACATTTTTCCTATTTGGGGTTGTATACCAGTACACATAGATGAAACATACATTTAAGAAGTAGTGTTAACTAAGATTTAAGTGTTAACAAAATTAAATACAGGCCCATTCAAAAAAATAGAATATCATGGACAAGTTGATTAATTTCCATAATTCCTTTCAAAATTGAGGATCAATAATTTAAATGATTTCAAGTATTCATTTGTTTATGTTTACATAATTTGGGTTTCCAGCTCAAAAAGCCCAGGAAAACAGTATTTCGGCTATGTCTGAGAATCATGATCTAATGGCTTATAGTTCTGTCCGAGGTCTCCCTTATGGTTCCGTCAGTTCCAGCCATAACTGTGGTTCCGATTTTTGTTTTTGCCAGGTTTTTGGTCATCATCCAAGGGTTTGGTTCCCAGCCTTACATGGTATAGTTTTGTCATAGGGCCAGTCTTAGTTTCTCCAGGTTTAGCTATTCCCGAGGTTTTGTTTTATAAGCCCCTCTGGTCAGAACTCCTCCACCCACAGTGGTTTGAGTGCAAAGAGGCAAACGTTGGGGAGGGGTACTGTTAAGAGTGGAAAACGCCTCGGTTTTTGATTTTTTGGCAACGCAGAGTTTTTGCTCCCTCAAGTGATGACTGCTTTCACCAAATTCTCGCCAGGCTAATCAGCGTTTCTATTCAAGCCTGTGATTCCTCCTGGCTCCTTGTGGGAGCATTAGTTAAACTAACCTCAGTCGTTCCAGATCCCTTGTTTTCTGTTTTTTGTTCCGCGTCGGTTATATAGCTCTAGGTTTGTTTATTCCTTTTTTCCATTCCATAGTTCATGCGTCTTCCATGCGTGTGTTTTCCACAGCCCGGTTCTGCCAAATTCACAGGTGAAAAAAAGGGTGGCGTCCAGGAAACAAAAACGGTAAGAGCGCTCGAAAAACACACAAAAATAGCCGTAGTGGGAAAAATCCAGAGGAGTGGATCAAACCGGAGAAAAACGGAGACAGCTTAACGAAGGCACAGTGAGTGCTTGCTAGTTCAGTCTCTGAAAAAGAGCGATGGGGAGGCATGGTGGTTAAGTGAAATATGATATGCTAAACAATAATCTGGCGCCTGTCACTCGACGCCAGAAGAAATAAAAGGACGCTGTAATTAGGTACGTGAATGAGGAAGAAAATTGTAGACCTGCACCAGGCAGTGAATCTACAATAGGCAAGCAGTTTGGTATGAATACATCAACTGTGGGGAAAGAGATAGATACTTTATTGATCCCTGAGGGAAATTATGGACATTCAGTAGCATTTGTACACAGTACACAGAAGTTACAAAGAAGGATAAGATGCATATGCAGATAAGATACATATACAATAACAATAACAAAATAGTGATGAGATGAAAAAGTGTCACAGAGTTCTCAGTTTGATGTGCTGAGAGGAGTTGAACAGTCTGATGGCCTGAGGGACAAAAGACTTCCCGAGTCTGTCCGTGGAGCAGGGCTGGGACAGCAGTATGCCCCTGAATGAGCTCCTCTGCCTGGTGATGGTGCTGTGCAAAGGATGGTGAACATTGTCCAGGATGTACAGCTGCTTCGTGAGGGCTCTCCTCTCTGCCAGTGGTGTTAAGGACTCCAGCTCTAATCTAAACACAGAAACAGCTTTCCTCACCAGCCTGTTGAGTCGTTCCACATCCCTTTTTCTGATGCTGCCTTCCCAACACACTACAGCATAAAAGAGGATGCTGGCTACCACAGACTGGTAGAACATCAGCAGGAGGGACCCGAGCCTCCTGAAGAAGTACAGTCTGCTCTGTTCCTTCCTGTAGAGTGTTCACTGACCAGTCCAGCCTTTCATCCAGGTGTACAGCGAAGTATTTGTACGACTTCACCACCTCCACATCAACCCCCTCAATGGAGACTGGCTACTGAAGAGAGGTCCTGGACCTTCTAAAGTCAATGCACTTCTCCTTGGTTTTGGAGATGTTTAGCTGCAGATGGTTCATCTTGCACCACACCACAAAGGCTTCTGTACCCCAGCTCCTGACCATCACTGACCATGATAGCAGTGTCGTCAGAGACCTTCTGCATGTGGCACGACTCAGAGTTGTATTTGAAGTCCGATGTGTACAGGGTGAACAGGACTGGAGAGAGAACAGTCCCCATTGGTGCTTCTGTGCTGCTGATGATTGTGTCAGATGAGCAGTCCCTGATCCTGACATGTTGTGGTTTCCCAGTGTGGTAGTCAGTGATCCAGGTGGCCAGGTGCATGTCCACCTCAATCTTCAGCTGTTTGTCTCTCAAAAGTAGGAACTGGATTGTGTTTAAGGCACTGGAGAAGTCAAAGAACATGACCCTCGCAGCACCACCCCCCTTATCCAGGTGAGAGTGAGCTCTGTGCAGAAGATAGAGGACTACACTCCCTCTAGAGGTTCTGATTCTTCACCAGACATGCCAGCTGGTCAGTTTTGTTGGTCAGCGAGTTGACATTCCCCATAACCGGAACCGAGGGCTTCTCCGTCTACTTAGCCTTTAGCTTAGCCTTCCATTAGGGAGACCATTGAAGATGGAACGTGGCTGGGTCCAGCCTGACAATGATCCCAAACCCACCACTCGGGCCACGAAGGAATGGCTTCGTGACAAGAAAATTTGAAAATTTGTCAGTTTACCACTGCTCTATAGGAGATCTGCATGGAGGAGTGGGCCAAAATACCAGATACAGTGTGTGCAAACCTGGTGAAGACTTACAGGAAATGTTTGGCCTCTGTCATTGCCAACAAAAGTTATGTTACAAAGCATTTAATTGAATTTTTGTCATGACCAAATACTTATTTTCCACCATAATGTACAATTCAATTATTAAAAAAATCTACAATGTTGATTTCCTGGATTTCTTTTTCTCATTTTTTTTGTCTCATAGTTAAAGTGTACCTATGATGAAAATTACAGAACTTGCACAATCAATGGCTGACCAAACACTTTTTTGCCCCACAAGAATTTACATCGGTGAACATAAATCTCATACTGGTAGTGATTTTCCGTTAAGCCTGATTACAGTACCAGTATGAGATTTATACTCACCAATGCAAATTCTTGTGGGGCAAAAATGTGTTTAGTCAGCTATTGATTGTGCAAGTTCTGTAACAAAGCCGGTTCACTGCTCTGTCCTTGGCCCACTGCTCTTCATCTTATGCATTTTTCTGTTAAGCCTGATTATTCCATTTTCTTTTGTAGAAGGTAAATTTAGCTGAAAAGGGTGCTTCTAGTAAATACTGAGCAATAATTAATACATTTTAATTATTAAAACTTATACATTTATGTTTTGTTTATGTCAACATGGGGTGCACTAGATTAATGATATTAATGAAACATTAATGAGAAATAAAATCAACTCTTAATTTTAGCAAATTGCTGCAATGAAACAAAGAGTGAAAAATGTAAAGGGGTCTTTATACCCACTATAAATGTACATTTTCAGCATTGAGCAGAAACCTTGATCCAAAGTGACTTACATTACAAGGTACAGTATACAATCTGAGCAGTGAAGGGATTTGCTCAACGGCCCAACAGCAACTTCCTGGGAGGTGAGGTGAGACTGTAACCAAAAGTCTTCACCAAATTTTCAAGAAATTTGGTAGGAACATTGTTGTCACAACATAGAACTTATTATCTATAGGTTTGTATTAGCTCTGCCCAACAGGCAGATGGCCATATGATGATTTATGCATTTTATACACATTCAGACCCATATGATAATAATTTGTGAAGGAAAAGTCGATTGCTTAATCGATTTTTTAATGGCAGGCAATTGATTTACTGGAGACCATTTACATTTTCAGCATTTATCAGACGCCTTCATCCAAAGGGTCTTACAGTGCAGTTACAGTGTACAGTCTGAGCAATGAGGGTCTCAAAAGGGCCTCACTCAAAAGCCCAATAGCAGCAACCTAGCGGCTTGAACCAGCATCTTTCGGATCACTAGTCCATTTCATTAACCACTAGCCTATGACTGGCCCAAACATAAACATTGTCATGAAACAGTTACTCAGAAATGTGTTAATTTTGTTATGATGGTAGGTGAAACCATTAAAAACATTTTCACTATCGTTTTCAGTGAAATTTTGAATTCTTTTTGAGAATTTTTTTCCTATTTCTCCCCAACTCCTGCTTGACGGTTCATTGGATTCAGTTGATGTTTGATAGGAATAAACTTCACTCATGTCTGATGATGCATAGCAAAAGAATATTGTATACTTAAAACTTGTTTAGGACACCACATAAAACAAGTGGATACTATTTGATACAGTTTGGTGCTAATTTGTGTGAAGTATAGCCTATGATCGCATCACGTCCTGCAGTACACCAATTTTGAGATTCGCCCCCGGTACGGCCACCATGATTGATAGCCCTGTGTTTTCCTGTCGGAGGGGTGCTCCACATCAGTGGTCATTATTAGGGCTATAGCACCGGAGGTTAAGAACACTGTTAATTTTGTCAGCAAATTTTGATTTAGTTTTATTTAGTCTTTTGACTAAAATGTCATTTAGTTTTAGTCCTAATTTACTCATCTGAATTGTTTTACTTTTAGTCTAGTTTTAGTCAACTAATTATAAGAATTTAGTCGACTAAATCTACAAAATAAGAATTAAAATCTAAATGTGTTTCATCAGTTCACTAAAATCATTTGTCATTATATAGTTACACAAAATTAAACATTTGAACCAGTTATGGAATATTATTAATATTTGAATTTGCAGTACACATGAAACATTTATTGGACCTAGGCCATATCTTGATCTTACGTTACCATTTTTTATCATTCGCTCTACAGCCCCATCTATGGCCCCACATCTTGTTTCATGCATCTGGACTGTTCAAAAACACTTGAAACTTGGCAGATTATTTCTTTTGACACTTTCAAATTATTTACATGCATGTGTGGAAAGTGGACCAAATACTGTGTCCTGAAATTTTCACAATTATTTCAAACAGTGGTTGCCTCAGACTTTCTCCAATTCTAACAATATAAGATGATAGATCTTAAAATTCCCGTAAATATTGATTTGCATAAGCTCCTCCCAAAAGAAATTCTACCTATTTTAAATGAACTCATGCAAACTCCTCCTAGAGTTTTTTTTTTTTCAGATTTCCACAAAATTGGATTGGAATAAACTCCTGACCCATAAATCATAAAGAAATAGTTGATTGCTCAATTGATGTTATTAGCAGGCAATTGATTGACTTGAAATGAGGACAAAATGGCGGTTAGGTGGTTTACTTAAGACATCACATAAAAACAGCAAGTGGATAGATTTTGTAGAAATTTGGTGTGAATGAATTTTTGAATATTGTTTATCTGACGTATCTGCTAAGCATAGAAGTATCTCAGTGGTTCTATAGCACCACCTATAATGAACCTATACATTTATTACATATTCCATATTTGGTCCAAACATTAATGGTTAATGAAAGGTTGTTGGGTCAGTTATGTTTGGTGTGCACTTCAGGGTCTTCAGACCCATTTAAATGTTTCACTCTTTGTTTCATTGCAGCCCTTTGCTAAACTAAAAAAAGTTCATTTTATTTCTCATTAATGTACACTCAGCACCCTTGGTCATAAGTATTCAGACCCTTTGGTGGACAGCCATTTTCATGTCTCTTTAGAGATGCTCAATTAGGTTTAGGTCAGAAATTGTCACATAATTGTCTTTAGCTGTGTTGTTAAGGTCATTGTCTTGTTGGAAGGTAAACCTTTGACCCAGACTGAGGTCCAGAGCACTCAGGAAGCGGTTTTCTTCCAGGATATCTCTGTAAACACCACCATAGCATGATGATTATTCTTTTATTATTCTAATTAGGGTTGGGGAGTGATGCTGGATGCTGGAGCCTATCCCAGCTCTTCTTTGGGCGCAGGGCACAAGGTAACATCCTGGATGGGGCGCCAGTCCATCACAGGTACCTACAGGTCAATTCAGTGTCACCAATAAACCTGGTAGCATGTCTTTGGACTGTGGGAGGAAACCGGAGTACCCATTGGAAACCCATGCGGACACGGGGAGAACAGCCAAACTCCGCACAGAAAGGACCTAGATCGCCCCACCCAGGGCCTTCTCGCTGTGAGGCTACAGTGCTACCCACTAAGCCACCGTGCCGCCCATGATACTGCCACCAACATGTTTCACTGTTGGGATTGTATTGGGCAGGTGATGAGCAGTGCTTGGTTTTCTCCACACTGTACACATTGTGTGAGAAACAACATCAAAAGTTCAATATTTGTCCCATCAGACCAGAGTTCAAGTTCAAGTTCAAAGCTTTATTGTCATTTGCACAGTAAGGACACTAGTTTCCCTGTAAAATGAAATTCTTACTTTGCTGCCCACATTGGATGTCATAGAATAAAAAGTTTGAATGTAAA
>JAYDZF010000007.1:13373015-13410670 GCA_034509105.1 Microcambeva barbata | reverse complement strand
GGGGGGAAGAGGGTCGAGTGGTTGAGGTGTGTGTGTATTCTGTGGGGGTGGTGGGGGTTGAGGTCTCAAAGCGCGTGTAGAAGGCATTGAGGTCGTCAGGAAGGCTGCCTGATGAGCTGATGATGTTGCCGGGCCTGGGCCTGAAGTCTGTAATTTGGTCCAGACATTGCCACATTCTCCTGGGGTCAGCGGTAGAGTACAGTCTCTCTGTCTTCTCTCTGTGCTGTCTCTTGGCTGATCTTATGGCCTTCTTCAGTTTGTACTGCGCAACTTTGAGCTCAGTCTCGTCTCCAGATTTGAATGCGACAGAGCGTGCTCTTAGCATTTGCAGTACCTCACTGTTTACCCAGGGCTTCTGGTTGGGGAACTTCCGGACTTGTATGGTGGGTACAATGTTCTCAATACAGGTGTGAATGTACCCAGTCACATACTCAGCATAGTCATCTATGCTTACAGAAGAGTCCTCCAGAGTGGCTGCAGCTCTAAACACCTCCCAGTCTGTTGTAGCAAAACAGTCCTGTTGAGTGCTTTCAGCCTCAGGTGTCCATAGTTAAACCTGTCTGCTGACAGGGTCTGACTGTTTGAGTCTTTGTCTGTAGGCTGGGTACAGCGAATCCTATTCCTCATAGTCTGTGAGTCATGTGTTTTTGTACTGAGGAGAGGCTTCCGTCAGGCAACTCTGCCATAAAGCCCTGACTGGTGGAGGGCTGCAGTGATAGTTGACTTTGTGGAACTTTCTCCCATCTCTCTACGGCATCTATTAAACTCACTTGGGCATTTCCTTTGACCTCATGATTCTTATTTGCTCTGACATGCACTGTGAGTTGTGAGGTTGTATATAGACAGGTGTGTGGCTTTCCTAATAAATTTTAATTAAACACAGCTGGACTCCAATGAAGGAGCAGAACCATCTCAAGGAGGATCAGAAGGAAATGGACAGCATGTGAGTTAAATATGAGTGTCACAGCAAAGTGTCTGAATCCTGACTGTGATATTTCAGTTTTACTTTTGTAATACATTTGCAAATATTTCTACATTTCTGTTTTTTTTTAAGTCAAGATTTATGAGAAATAAATTGAAATTTTTTGATTTTATCAAATGGCTGCAATGAAACAAAGAGTCAAAAATTCAAAGGGTTCTGAATACTTTCCGTACTCACTCTATATTGCATGCTTGAAAAAAAACCCCTTTCTTTTTCTTCTGTTTAAATTTGTGACATTGTTTTAAAAAGCAAATATGCAGTGTACTTACACACAGGAATTTTGCTTACAAAGTCCATGACCAGTACACATTTCGGGACAGCCATCTCCAATGTAGAGGTTGTCCAAAGCCCAAGTTTGCTGCTTATCAAAGGGAGCCTGCTGGAGCCAACGGAATCGTGTGGCTGGGGACCTAGAAAGCAAAATCAATTTGTTTACTTTGAGGAACTTTAACTTTAGCTTCCATGACTTAATCTCTAATAATCTTAAATGAAAGCACCTGTTAACAGAATGATAAACCAATACCAGCACCATGTTGAAGAGAGCATTAAAATATCCAGACTACATTTTAACGAATACTTGTTGCAAGAGTGACAATACCTCGAAATGAAAAGTATATCAAACACTATGACAGACAGACTATAACTACTGGACTATAAAAACAAGACTATAACTACAAGATTATAACTACATGTTCTACTTATGTATACTAGAGAGAATCAAAAGCTACAATTGGAAAATCTTGATGTCTGTAGTTCGATTATGCCAGCAATTATCTGGAAAATTACTTTGTATTTTGCAAACATGTTAATGAACAATTATTTAATACAAAAGGGGAATATTTCTAAAGAGGTTGTAAACCAGCGATTTAAGTAGCAGAATTCAAGACACTTCGAGAAATACACATGAACAAATAACAAATAAGTGCAAATAAACAATACAGCATTTCAAAACAATACTGCATTTTACCTAGCATATGGTGGAATGGGGATAGTAACCCTGCCCCATTTATTATATGTATCTGACATTAACAGCTGCTGGAGTGTATAGGAGGAGCAGTCTGAACTAGAAGGTAAGCAGTCCTTTACAAGAGGGTGCCAAGTCAGACCAAGGTCAACAGAGTATTCCAGTTCCACAGCTGAATTTGGAAAATAAATTACACATATTAAAATTTTAAAGGCTAATGCTGACAAAAATGATATATGAATGCAATTACAAGCTTTAAGCTTACCATAACAAGATGAGGTGACAGAGCAGGAAGCACAGAAGTCAAACTGGATCACAGCTTCCTGACCTAGACTAATATCAGTGGTAACACCAAAGCGAGTGTTCGCTTTCTCAATAAAAGCAAATGCTTCACCATCAGAACCACACACAGGCATGTGTGTGCCTCCCGGGCTAAGAAGCCAAGAACGAGCATCTGAAGAGGAGAAATCATCCTCCAGAGGGCCCCAGCCACTGACACTGCCACCGACCACAATCTAAACACACATCACATATACAGTGGGTATGGAAAGTATTCAGACCCCTTTAAATTTGTCACTGTTGGTAGACAGCCATTTTCAGGTCTCTCCAGAGATGCTCAACTGGGCTTTAAGTCAGGGCTCTGGCTAGGCCAGTCAAGAATGGTCACAGAGTTGTTCCAAAGCAACTCCTTTTTTATTTTAGCTGTGTGCTTAGGTGAAACTTCGGCCAAGTCTGAGGTCCAGAGTACTCTGAAGGAGGTTTTTTTTTCCATGATATCTCTGTATTTGGCCGAATTCATCTTTCCTTCAATTGCAACCAGTCGTCCTGTCCCTGAAGATGAAAAACACCCCATAGCCTAAAGCTGCCAGCACCATTTTTCACTGTTGAATCACAGAATCTTATTACTTTAAGTCTGGGAGTCTTCTCCAACAATTGCGCAGTTTGGCTGGATGGCTAGGTCTTAGGAAGAGTTTTGGTTCTTCCAAACTTCTTCCATTTAAGGATTATGAAGGCTCTGTGCTCTTTGAAACCTTGTGTGCTGCAGAAATTATTTTGTAATCTTGTCCAGATCTGTGTCTTGCCACAATTCTGTCTCTGAACTCCTTGGGCAGTTCCTTTGACGTCATGAATTCTCATTTTCTCCGACATGCATTGTGAGCTGTGAGGTGTTATATAGACAGGTGTGTGCCTTTCCTAATCAAGTCAAATCCATTTAATTGAACACTGGTCTCCAATGAAGGGAATAGAATTTCAAGGAGAATCAAAAGGAAATAGACAGCTTGTGAGTTAAATAGTGTTAAATAATGTCACAACAAAGGGTCTGAATACTTATGAACATGTGATATTTCAGTTTTTTACATTTCTATGGTTATTTTTATGTCAAGATAGGCTCCCGAGAACTTTTTTTGATTCTTGCAAATGGCTGCAATGAAACAAAGTTTAAAGGTCTGAATATATTTTTGTAATAATCTATAGGTCTGAATACTTTCTGTACATATTTAGGAATTACATACGAATCTGAATTTGAAATAGACATGTATACAATATTTAAGTGCCCATACCTTATCAATTACCCAAGGGCTGTGGAATTGTCCAATATCAGATGGCTGCCACCAGCGTAGACATGTCTTGGTCGTCCGGGCTTCCAGAGGAATTTGAATGGACACAAGGTGAACCTGATTACTGCTGTTACCAAAATAAAACTCTTGCAAAGAACCCCAAGAAAGTCCTCCATTTATTGTGAACTGCAACAGAACAGGCTGAGAGCGTGGGTCAGGGGCAGCTTTTCCACAGCCCAGTCGCAAAAAGAACTGCACAAACCTGTAGAAAAATAAAATCAAAAGGTGTATAATAAACTTTTAAACTGTTTTCACATCCACATTTATACACAATACCATAGAATTTTGAACATTCTTGTACATTTATTTTGTAAAAATAAGACAAAATAAAAACGAACGCTACAAATAAAAAGGGGCAATTTAAGAAAAGTAATTTGAAAATGTAACAAATAAACAAAGTAGCATCAAGGTCAATTGGCTGTGTTAGTGACATCATGTTATGTATGTACCTTTAATTATGTTATTTTAGAATGACAATTTTTAATGATGTATTAGTTAGAGCTGCTGCAGTCTAGTGCTACTCTTTTCAAAACTGACAAATCTTTGGATTTCTACTCTGAGATGGTTCTGACTGAAACTTGTTTACCCACTCAAAGTTGTATCCAAGTCGAGACCAAAGGTGTTGAAAGCTTGCTACACACTTAGTTACAGGCAGCACTGAATAATAAAGGAGCCTTATTACTTTTTAGAGTTAAAACTATTAATTCAATTTATTCTCAAATGGCTGAGTCTGTAGTCTCAATATTTCCTTAAAGTAGCTTTGATAGAAAGACCATCTGACTACCATTGAGGATCAAACTCTCGTAGAGGCAGAGATTCAAACTGTAGGAGAGAACAGGTTGATTGTTTGTACATACTACTAGGGCTGGCACTGATCTGATTAGCAGTATTGGTATTGGCTGATATTGGGCCAAAGTAACTGGATTGGATATCAAAAGGGAAACCATGTGTAATATGATCCAATATTGTTTCTTGATGTGTTACTCTGCTTGGCAGCAAATTAGTAGATCCATGCTAAACCTATTGATTTAAATCTTATCTAGAATATGGAAGTTGCTATTGGCAGCTAGCAATCAGACAAGGTGGCTTTGACATGTGGAATCCCCAAGGGATGAGTTCTCGGACCTCTACTAATCAATCTTTGATTGAATGTTTGTCCAAAATTCTACAGACCAACAACACGGACTACTACAGTTATGCAGATGGCACACATTATATCTGACTTTTTCACCAGATGATTACAGCCAAATAGATTTGATATGTTGGCGTCTGGAGCTTATCAATAACTGGGTGAGCCAAAACTTACTTTAGTTAAATAAACACAAAACAAAGGTAGTTGTGTTTGGAAGAAAAAAGAAGAGGATGTCTAATAAATCCAATATATATTTATAGAGTTTCTGCTAATTATAACTTTAATTAAATGGGTCCCTGCTGAGTAAACATGATTTCTCCATGTAATTTAGGAACTTTTTCCTTGTCGCAGTTGCCCTCAAAATGCTAAGGGGTTTTTGGTCTGGTGGTCCTAACTCTGTAAAGCCTGTTGTCTGTTGTAAAAAAGCGCTACACAAATAACATTTATTTTACTTGCCCATTTATGGCAAAGAAAGATACTTGAACTTTAGACCAATAAATTGTTTTATATTTGTCTTTACAAAAAGATTTAGAATTTGAATGGGATGAATCTTTTATGAAAATGTTTTCAACCTTATTAAATAATTTCTGATGAATGATATTGCAGGGCATTCTACTGAAATGTGTTTGATGGTTAGGGGTGTAGCACAGGATTGCCAGACTGGTGCCTGCTCATCAAACAAGAGATTTCAGTGGGTGAGGGCTGTATGACCAATTTGACATCTGGGTAGGATCATCTGATGTAGTCTATTTAGAAAGTCTTGATTATGGGATATACAGGTGCTGGTCATAAAATTTGAATATCAGTTGATTTATTTTAGTAATTCCATTCAAAATCTGAAACTTGTATATTATATTTATTTATTACACACAGACTGATATATTTCAAATGTTTAATTCTTTTTATTTTGATGATGACTGACAACTAATGAAAATCCTAAATTCAGTATATCAGAAAATTAAAATATTACTTAAGACCAATACAAAAAGGGATTTTAAGACAATTTTGTCAACTGAAAAGTATGAACAAGTACAGAACTCAATATTTAGTTGAGGCTCCTTTGGCCTGGATGACTGCAGCAAGGCGTTGTGGCATGAAGTCCATCAGTCTGTGGCACTGCTCAGGTGTTATGAGATCCCAGGTTGCTCTGACTTTCAGCTCTTCTGAATTGTATTCATTGGGTCTGGCAAATCACATCTTCCTCTTTACAATACCCCATAGACTTTTTAGGTTTCTAGGTTAATTAAGTACAGGGATACCACAGTGCTTAATCCAGGTACTGGTAGCTTTGGCACTGTGTGCAGGTGCCAATTCCAGTTGGAAAAGGAAATCAGCATCTCCAAAAAGTTGGTCAGCATCAGAAAGCATGAAGTGCTCTGAAACTTCCTGGTAGTTGGCGTTGTTGACCTTGGACCTTAGAAAACACGTGGATTCTGTACTTCTCTCTTCCTCCAGACTCTGGGGCCATGATTTTCAAAGGAAATGTCAAGTCAAGTCAATTTATTTGTATATCGCTTTTTACAATAGACATTGTCACAAAGCAGCTTTACAGAGTTTACAACAAGACCAAGAACCAAACCACCCCTGTTGTGGCAACTGTGGCAAGGAAAAACTCCCTAAAATTACAGGAAGAAACCTTGGAGGAACCAGGCTCAGACATGCTACATTTACTTTTATCAGTGTTACAAGCATGGCTGCTGCCGCCACCCCCTGTAGCAGAGTGTGGCACAACCGTTGCCTCAGAGCACCTCCAACTCCTGACAGCCTCATTAGGTGCTAGTTCATGGCTGATCACATGATCTGCTTCAAGACTCTTGCTTGCCGAGTGCGGGTGGGATAAACAAGTGTTAATTGCGGTCTTCCTCTGTTATTTAGATGAGGACCTCAAGGACGAGCTGGCCACTCCAACTTCCTTGGGGTCCCTCAACCAGCTCGCCACCCGTATTGCCCTTGGTTGGGGCGATATTGGGGCATGAGTGGTTGGTGTGACACAATCTGCAAATTGACTGGCAGTTGGGCCCCATAGTCACCTGGGGTCCCCGATGCCTGACTGGCTGCCTATCAAGGGGTAATGACAGCCAATTCCGACTACCCCTTCAAGCACTAAGGCGTGCCAGAAAGCACCATATGTCCTACCACAAGCAGCCAACTCCCGCTGACTGCAAGGGCCCTCACTCAAGTGCAGGAGCTTCAGCGTCCGATAAAACTTTCCCTCCCAAGAAAGAATATTTCCTTTCACTCAATGCACCTCGGGGTCACGGGGTGGACCTGAATGGAAATGTTGGGACCTCAGGAGCTGTCCCTAGAGGGGGGGATCCTATTATGAGCACAGCTGCTGCCGCCGCCCCCTGTGGCAGAGTGCGGCACAACCGTTGCCTTGTAGTGCCTCCTCTTCCTTTCATTTTTCTATTTTATTTGTTTAAACTTCTAAATTATTATTTTCAAATAAAAAAAAACATTTTGTTAATCTCTGTATCTTTGTGTCCTCTTATCTACATCATAACAATCAGAGAACATAACTTTGGACCACTCAGCAGGAGTCTAGTCATTTTTGTCTTTAGCCCAGGCGAGACGCTTCTGGCGCTGTTTTTTGACACAAGAAATGTGAAAGCTGAAACCCTTGTCTGTGCATGGTGGTTCTTGAAGCACTGACTCTAGCTGCAGTCCACTATTTGTGAACATGATAGTGTTGTATAAAGACATGTACTCAAGTTTCTTTTCTTGTTTTACTAGATCTTAGTGCAGCGTTTAACACTGTTGATCATAACATTTTACTTGATAGGCTAGAAAATATAGTAGGTCTTAAAGGTCTTGCTCTTTCTTGGTTCATTTCTTATTCAATGGACCGCTATCAATTTGTCCATGTTATTAATAAATGCTCAGAAACTACAAATGTAAAATATGGTGTTCCACAGGGGTCAGTTTTAGACCTCTCTTATGCACACTCTATATGCTTCCTTTAGGAGAAATGATTTATAAACACAACATTAATTTTCACTGTTATGCATACGACACACAGCTGTACATATCAGTCAATCCTAATGACACAAACACAATCAGTAAGCTTGAAGATTGAGTAAACAATATAAAAACTGGATGTCCTGTAACTTGTAGGGCTTAAGATAGCAAGAGAAAAGTTATCAAAGCTGGTGTTAAACCTGGACACAGTCTCTGTAACTCCCAGCTCAAGTGTAAAAAAAACTTAGGTGTGACAATAGATTCAGATAGTTTGATACTCACATTAATAATTTACTAGAGTTGCTTTCTTAGGCTTCTTCCAAGATGACGCCCACCATGTCAGACGTCTTTGTGTGTTCCTCCAGCAACCAACGTTATTTGTTATTTTTTTAACTTTAGTATATATTTTACAGAGAGGCACTCCTGGAGATCGGTAAAGTTTGACATGAACTTACCTTTAGCCTTTCTGACTTTAGCTTTCTTTTACGCTCGCACTCCACCAGCACTGACCGGCAAGGCCTAGCAGCATCAGCCTCGGGTGAGCGGCCAAAGCGAAAGCAGGGCAAGAGAGGTGGGCTACATGCTACGCTAAAGGCTAGAGCTCCGCGGCCACCGCTAGCCTGTTGCTAGCTAATGTTCGCTCCCTCAAAAACAAGGTGGATGTTCAGCAAACTTAGAACTGCTGATGGTGAAGTGCAGACCCAACAGTTTAGTGCTGTGTTTATGCTGGCTGGTTACATTCCGCCATGCGCAAACCCGGCCACAGTGCTTTGGTTGCTGCATGATGCACATCTGGATGCACATCACCAACTACCAGCAAGCAAGCAGGGTGCACACAGCCAGCCACTCCTCACTACCTGATGAGCTGAATGAGTTCTATGCTCGCTTTGAGGTCCTCAACCCTGGCCAGCTGAAAGTCATTGCTGCCACGGAGAGCACACAGAACTCATCACTCACTTTAACAGCAGTTGATGTGTGCAGTAACTTAATGAGAATAAACCCACGCAGAGCAGCTGGCCCAGACAACCTCCCCGGGTGTGCACTCAGGATTTGCTCATCAGAACTGGCTGATGTGTTTGTGGACATATCCAATCTGTCACTCACACAAGCTTTTGTGCCATCCTGCTTCAAGACCACTACCATTGTGCCCCTTCCAAAGAAAAGTAATGTGAGCTGACTAAATGACTATCACCCTGTTGCACTTACTTCAATCATGATGAAGTGCTTCGAGAGGATAGTCATGACTCACATCCAGAGGAGCATTCCAAACACCATAGACACCTTTTAAGTTTGCATATCGCAGAAACCGGTCTACAGACAATGCAATCAACACTGCCCTCACACACCTGGAGGTAAAGGACACATTTGTCAGAATGCTGTTTATTGATTACAGTTCAGCATTCAAGACCATCATCCCATGCAGACTTTCTGAAAAGCTCCTCCCCCTTGGATTGACACCCGCCCTCTGCAACTGGGTGCTGAACTTTCTAACAGACAGACCCCAGTCAGTCAGAGTTGGCAGCCACACATCCAGCAGAAGAACAGTGAGCACAGAAGTCCCCCAATGCTGTGTGCTGAGCCCCCTTCTGTACTTGGTCTTCACGTACGACTGCGTGGACTCACAGAACAACACCAGCATCATCCAGTTTGCTGATGATACGACAGTCATTGGACTGATCACTGGGGGTGGGGGGGAGACAGCGTACAGGAAACAGGTGGCTGGGCTGGTGGCCTGGTGTCATGAGAACAACCTTTTCTTACAGACAAGACCAAGGAAATGATTGTGGATGCAAGGAGGAAGCGGGAGCTGCCCACACCCGTGTTCATAGGTGAGACTGAAGTGGAGAGGGTGAAAACCTTCTAATTTCTGTGAGTTTACATCAGTGATCTCACCTGGTCTCACAACACACACCTCATCATCAGGAAGTCCCAGGAGTGACTTTACTTTCTGAGAAGGCTGAGAAAATTTGGCATGCCAGCCAAAATTCTCAGCACCTTCTATAGGAGTACATCATTATCAGCTCTATCATCATCTGGTATGGAAACTGCACTGCTCATGACAGAAAGGCTCTCCAGCATGTGATAAAATCTGCCCAGTGCATTTCAGGAGCAACCTTTCCCTCACTACAGGACATTTATCAGACCGGGGTCATCAGGAGGGCCCAGAACTTAATCAGGGACAGTTCACACCCTCAGCACACACTTTTCACACTCCTACCTTCAGGCAGATGTTACAGGAGTGTGAAGTCCAGGACTACAAGACTGTCGAACAGTTTCTATTCACAGGCCATCAGGCTTGTCAACACCTCACGTACTACCTCATCAACTGTCCCTATCTGAACTGAGTGTAAATTTGTCTGACTCTTAAATTGCACCTTATACACCCAGTATTGCCACTGTCAGAATGCTGTTTATATCTGCTACATGCAACTTGCTCTTTATGATCACTGCTCTCCATACACATTAAACTTATTAATTAATCACTCTGGTTTGATGACAGCAGATGAGGTGGGCGCTGATTCCCTTTGAAAGCCTTCATGACTTTGTTACCTGCTTGCTCTCACTTTTAGTTATGCTTTTATAGTTAGGGGGCGTCGGAGTTGAAAGCTTTTCTCTACTCTCTGTTTACGCTTAGAGATTTCACTTTTTAACTACATATTCTGTTGTTTCACTCAAAGGTGATATTTCTGATGGAAGACTGTTCACCTCTCAAGCCTGCACATCTCGACTGACATGCCAACAACTGCTGCTCCTGATAGATGAGAGGGGCCAGGCGTGTTGCTCAAAGAACTGCCGAAACCCACAATGGACTATTTCAGAAACTGGACTGATTAATTAGGAGCTCCTATATATTCAGTTTTTGCAAGTTATAACTTTAAGTCTTATGTAATTTTAGTTGTTGTTGAACTATAAATCTTGGTATGTATAATATTCTTCAGTCCACCCAAGAAGGATGGGCCCCTGCTGAGTCTGGTTCATCCAAGGTTTCTTCCTGTAATTTTAGGGAGTTTTTCTTTGCGACAGTCACCCTTGGCTTGCTGGGGTTTTTGCTCCGGTGGTCAAAAACTCTGTAAAACTGCTTTGTGACAATGTCTATTGTAAAAAGCACTATAGAAATAAATTGACTTGACTTGACTAAAAGATCTTCAAAGAAGTTCAGCAAACTAGGACAGCTGTAGCCTAGTACTGAACTGGTAATTCTCAAGCCCAACCCCTGCCAGGTTGCTGCTGTTGGGCCATTGAGTAAGGCCTTTAACTCTCAATTGCTCAGACTGAACATTGTAACTGTGTCATAAGCCACTTAGTGCACTAAATGCTGACAATGCAATTTAAAGTATGAGGCCATTTCGCAGGCAAAGAGATCTGATTACGTGCAGTTTGGCATTGTAGATTTGAGAATATGAGACACAAAATCTTTTGTTATCTTGAATTCTGAGGACATTCTGAATGCCCCCAGGGTTAATGAGTCCTTGGTGGTGGACTGTGTTTAATGGTGTCATGTTTGAAGGACTAGCAGCTCCATTAACTATACAACAATAGTCAACTCCAGTCAACTCCAGTTCCATTTTGAGTTCAGATCCAGTTTTCAATGGCTCCGGTCATGTCTATCGTTCCGACCCCATTTTTGTCGGCTCCGGTCCCGTCCGTAGTTTCAACCCAGCTCCCACTGGCTTTGGTTTCATCCAGAGGTCTGGTCCAAGTTTCACTGACTTTTACTTACCGTTCTCCCGAAGTAGCTGGTCTCTAGTCAACTGGCTTCGGTGCTGCCCGAAGGTCCGTGTTAGTCTACAGAATCAAGGATCTGGTGGCGCAACATGATTCAGAGAAGCTTATCCATGCTTTAATTTACCATATGGTGGATGACTGTAATGGCCATTTAACTGGTCTTGACAAAAAGACCATTAAACAATTACAGCTCATTCATAATGCTGCTGCTGCATATTTAACTATAATAAAGAGAACTGAACATCATTTTATGTGTTTGAAGTTCTGCTACTAGTCCATAAATCACTGAATAGTTTAAGCCCAGAATATATCTCACCCATGTTGAAAGAAACTCTTAGATCCCTAGATTCAGGTCAGCTAGTCAAGCATAGAATTAAGGAACTGGAACAAACTGACTGAAGATTTGTGCCTTAAATGTAGAAATGTTCATATGATTGAGCTCTACATTTTGTACTTTATTGGTGCAGCTCAAATCCTTATTTTAAGTTAATTATATATTT
Organism: Microcambeva barbata; assembly: GCA_034509105.1. Taxonomy (NCBI): domain Eukaryota; kingdom Metazoa; phylum Chordata; class Actinopteri; order Siluriformes; family Trichomycteridae; genus Microcambeva; species Microcambeva barbata. The sequence goes on along the minus strand of JAYDZF010000007.1, from coordinate 13,398,789 downwards.
TTTCATGTTCTTAATTTTAAGCACTTCATAGCTCCTGGGTTTTTTAATGTCTTGTTTTACACTTTGGTTACACTCATGGTAAGAACACAGTTATTTATAACACAAGCTTCACCAGTATGCACCTCAATTGCATGTTTTTGGACTGTGGGAGGAAACTGTAGCACCTGGATTAAACCCACACAGACACGGGTAGAACATGCAAACTCCACACAGAATGGACCAGGACAACCCATGACCTTCTTGCTATGAGGCGACAGTACTACCTGCTGCCCATGATATCCTGCATTGATTGATCTTGATCATTTTATTGTAATTTGAATAAAACTTTCTCAAATTCTAGATTTTAATAATATTTGATTTTTTTAAAATGTTTTAAGGATTTCATTTTTCCACTGTGTCACTGTGGCTTGCCTTACATTTGTTTATATAAATTTGTTGTTGAGAATGGGCAGTAATATAGTAGTTAATTCATAAAATGTATCAATTATATACTATGTACTTTTTATATTATAAAAAGTACAACACCTGTTAAACTTTTTTAGACATACAGCTTGCAATTGTCAGACTTGCTAACCAAAACAATTCACTAATAAATGTATTGTGAAGTTTATTCAGTTTTTCTGGTGAATCTTCATTTCATTGTTATGTAAGTGTAAGAATAGTCGTTACCTAGCATTGGAGAGATCCATGTCTATGGTTTCTAGCATGCGTAATCCATCTTCACTAAAGAAAAGGTGGTGTCCACTGGCCATAATTCCACACTTTCTGGAAGGCTTTCCACCACTCAAAGTCTTGAAATGTTTGGCGTCCAACTCACCATCTTTGACAGTTACAAAAAGATTAATTTGCACAACATTATGGTGTCGTGTCAAAGGGGTTATACAAACAATTAAGTAAAAAATTCTAAATAAATAAAAACATATATGAGCTATTAATGTTTTCTCTTTTTTCAAGAGGTATTTACCACCTTGTCAAGGAAAATAAAAGACACAAACCCTATTTCCAGAAACCTTGGGACATTTTTAAAGATGCAATGAAAAGTTTAAAATGTAATAGTATTAGTGGTTTTTGTTTCCCTCTGCAAAATTACAATGAATTAAGGGCCGCACACATCATTTGCAGTTCATTATAAAATAACAGTTTAAATGAGTCAAATAAAGTTTGACATAAAGGCCAATAGTGGAAACCGCTGATGAATGTACTTGATCTCTGAGCCCTCAAAACATATGGAAATCAATGGAAATCATTTTCATTTAACACAAGTCACTCAAACATCTCTGCTTCACTGCAGCTACACTATCATACACAATGCTGGAACATTGCTTCTCTGCTTAAAGTGGGTTTAACTGCTACTGCTTGGTTTGGCTGTATGCACTTTTCCATTTAATAATGATGCTGCTATTTGCTTTCCTTGGCAGTTTTTTGAAACCCTTTTTTCTCTGGTGGAGGTGGAGCAAAAATAACCACAATAGGAATTAACATTACAACTGCTACTTATTTTGGACATATTACTCTTGAACTACCTGGCTCAAAAGTTCTGTCAACCTTCTTCTTCTTAATTCTATTTCTTAAGTCTATTTTATGATCTTTACATTAAAATTTCTCTGGAAGTCCCTGCAACTGAGTTCTTTTTACACGTTTACTACTCATTGGCTGTAGATACTTATGTCTTGTTCCTCTGAGAAAGATTATTTCTGATTTCCCCCCACCTCAAGAACACATTATAGCGATGTAAACAAAAGAATAAATAACAAATAATAAATATGTAAACAACAAAATAGAGTTTGGGCATTTTGCTGACACTGTTACATGGATGTAAGACAACTCTTCCAGTACCTGAAAATCACCAGGACCAGATGGAGTATCACCCTTTATATATCAAAGCCTTTGCAAACCAACTATCTCCTATCTTCACATAGATGATAAACAAGTCACTGGAACTTTGGAAGTCCCACCCTACTTCAAAAGCTGCACCATCATCCCGATTCCCAAGAAACCATCACAGGAGTTAATGACAACAGACCAGTCACTCTGACATCTGTGCTTTTTAAGTTTTTTGAATGACTTGTAATGACACACCTTAAGGCCATCATGGACCTCCTGCTGTGTTTCTTTCCACTGCTATTCTCTCTCTGCTCCAACAACTGCACCTCTACAAAGTTAAACTGCTTAAATTGCAGATGACACTACTGTGACTTGATTACACCAGGGTGGAGATGAGTCTGCATATTGGCAGGAAATTCATAATTTCTGCTCTGGTGCAGTCAAAACAACTTAGAGCTCAACACTCTGAAGACTGTAGAGATGGTAGTTGACTTGACTTTAAAAGAAACCCCCAGCACTGCTCCCCATCACAATATCTGACAGCACTCTGTCCATGCTGGAGACATTTAGCTGTCTGGGAACTACAGTTGTCAATCATTTCATCCTCAAAAAAGCACAGCAAAAGAAATATTTACTGCATCAACTGAGAAAGCACAACCTGCCACAGGAACTGTTAAATCAGTTTGATACTGCAGTTATTTAATCTGTCCTGTGTACATCCTTCACATTCTGATTTGGTTCAGCCACAAACAGGACAGATGCAAAGTGGTGGGAAGAGCCGAAAAAGTCATCTGTGATCCTTTAGCCATCCTCCACGACTTGCACACAACTAGAACCAAGAATTTCAGACTCCTCAAACCCCTGAAACTTTTAACCTTCTACCCTCTTGCAGGTACTACAGAGCACAGCACACTAAATTAAACAGACACTTACAGTTTCTTTCCTAATCAAACTGATCGCGCCCGCCTGATCCTGGTCGGGCACTGCTTGCTTGTGGAAGCATTAACGTTTGTTGCGTGTATGTGAGTATGTTGTTTTCATCTTAGTTCGGTTTGTTGGTGTTTTTATATGTAGCGAGACATAGTCATGGACACTCCGTGTTTTATCATTCTCCATCGTTCCGCGTTTCTCAGTTCTTGTTTTTCGCATCGGTTTGCTTTTGTTTATTATTATTCCGCTCCGTAAGCGAGCCCCGAGTTTAGTTTCGTTTTCCGTTACCACTGTTTTACGTTGTTCGCGCGTTCTTCTGTTTGTGCCTTTTCCGGACAAATCGTCTCGCTGCGTTTTCGCCAACACCCTGATCCTGCCTGTTCTGCCTGACATGAGTAGCCGCTGCCCACTCCCTGATCCTGTCTGTTTTGCCTGTCGTGAGTGGTAGCCTCCGCCCACTCCCTGATCCTGTCTGTTTTTGCCTGTCATGAGCAGTAGCCGCTGCCCACTCCCTTGTCTCAAATCTGCTGTACCGGACCCTGTATCTGTCAGCTCCAATCCCATCCGGAGGTCTGACCCTGTGTCCGTCATCTCCGGTTCCGTCTGGGGGTCCGACCCAGTATCCGTCGGCTCCGGTTCTGTCCGGAGGCCTAATCCTGTCCCAGTGAGTGCCGGTTCAGTCCGCTGCACTTATCCTGTTCCTGTCGGCTCTGGTTCCGTCTGGAGGCCTGATCCTGTCCCGGTGAGCTCTGGTTCCATCTGCTGCACCAATCCTGTTCCTGTCGGCTCCAGTCCAGTCCAGAGGCCTGATCCTGTCCCAGTGAGCTTCAATTCCATCCGCTGCACGATCCTGTTCCTGTCGGCTCCGGTCCTGTCCCGGTGAGCTCTGGTTCGGTCCGCTGCACTGATCCTGTTCCTGTCGGCTCCGGTCCTGACCAGAAGCCTGATTCTGTCCTGGTGAGCTCTTGTTCCATACACTGCACCGATCCTTTATCTGTCAGCTATGGTCCCGTCTGTAGGTCTGACCCTGTTTCGGTCAGCTCCGGTTCCACCCGGAGGCCTGACTCGCTCATGTTTGGCTCCGGTGGCTTCCAGCAATCTGACCCTGTCTGGGTTGACCCTGTTTCCACCCGTTGTTTTTGTTAGTTCGGTTTGTTGGTGTTTGTTTTTATACGTAGCGAGACGTAGTCATGGACACATGTTTTTCCCTTCTCCGTCGTTCCGCTTTGTAAGAAAATGCTCTTCCACCTGCAGTGATCTTTTTGATTATATCAACTATAAGTAGCCCTGCATCTTGTGAACAAAGTGAGTGTGCTAGATTGTAGTAATCAATAAGCTCACTCAGATAATGAGGAGCAAAAGACCATTTAGTGCTTTATAGGTTAACAAAAAGGTTTTATAGATAATGCAAAATTTAACAGGTAGCCAATGTACCAATGATAGAACAGGGGTAATATCATCAAACTTTTTAGTTCTAGTTAGTTACTGGTCCAAACAGTTCCAGTAGGGGTTTCATCAGCTCATAGAACTATCTCCCCAAACTCTGTAGTCTCCTTTAAATTCCTTCTATCATAATATAGTTGACCTTTAATGTTCCTTGTGGTCAAGAGTTAAGTGGTCAATGAAATAATTGTACAGCCTTTATTGGGTCATCCTGCAGGTGTCTTACAAATATGTCCCTACTAAGTTGGTAATAACATTTTGGACTTTCTTCCATGGTCAGGCAGGTTTGGAGCTGTTCAATATGTTCAAACCTTCTTAGAAATGCTCTCTGTGTGTCTCGTGGAATGTTATTTATATTGGAAACATTCAATAAAATAACATGTCTTTGCCATTTTGCAACTTACCTTTATTTATGAGTGGGGATTGTATATGCAGAACAGTTGAAGCAAGCAATGGTTATTATAGAGTTACATTATTAATGTTATGTTATGGTACTCATGTTTTAACTCTACTTTAGGTCATGAAAACTACCAGAAAGCTTTGAGGACAGCAATATATTGGTTGAATAATTGTGACATGGTTCTCAACAAAATACACAGTTAAACATAAATACAATCTCATTTGTTAAACATATCCAGTCATAAATGAAGCAACCGAAGCAGAATCTTGCTCTTTGAAACATTTATGAAATAATAAGCAGCTTTTTGAGGTGTTCTGAGCATTTAATATCAAAATATGTGCAAAGGTATAAACAGATGGTGGATCATGCTCTCATTTCCTTCAATGTGGTTCCAGTTCCAATCCAGTTTGCTGACATGATTTTGAACCGGTTCAGAGTGTTTCCAGAGTTTTAAGTCAAAGAACTACATTCTACTCTGAATACAGGTTTTTTAGAACTAATCGTTATGTCACCAGTTAGATTATAGACAATTGACATGAAATGTTTATCTCATTATCAATAATAGTTGTGAGATGCTGTTTTACATAAAAATTGAAGACCTGTCCCCGCCATCACATCACTACTTTTACTATCTGACCAGAAGTAATTCAGAAATGAAAGTTATTTTGGTGGAAAAGCACTATGTGTCACTGATAGAATGTGAGAAATTATGTTTTGGCACAGTGGAGATGCAATTATGTAGCAAAATCACTTTTTTTTTTAAAAGTCAGCATCTTACAGCATGCATTAAAGTGACATGAGCCTCCTCAGAAAGTAGAGTCTGCTCATACTATTTCTGTGCACAGCTTCTGTGTTAGCCCTCCAGTTCAGTTCAGGTGGACATGCAAGTACTTGTCTCCAGTAGCTAAACATTTTGATTCATGATGGTCACAGGGCTGATCGCAGTCTGAAGTCCACAAATAAATATTTCATTTTCGAGCAGATTGTTCCTCTCACACAGAACAAAGCCATTTATCACAGGAATTGCATTCCCTATCCTGTCCATCACTGATACAACTGACCACCACACAGTCATCAGAAGGTGGCAAAGGTAGGAAGTCAGTGTTGTACAGAAAGGGGCACAGAACAGTTCTTTATTGTTACTGATTAGGTCAGGGGTGGCCAACCCCGAGCCTCATGTGGCTCTATGCCTGGTTTCATGCGGCTCTTAGGGCGCACTCACACAAACGATCTGTGCCATTGTGATTTTGCTTTGAGTCTCGTTGGTGAGACGTGGTCTTCTCTCACACGTTTTGAAATAAACCACATACGAGGTGCAGCAAAGGCACCATACACGACTGAGAGAGGCTTTAAAACTACTGCGTTGTAACTACTGCAAGTGTTGACGGAGTTTATCCACTTTTTACCTAGAAAACAACTGTTATGTACATAACAGAGCTCGTAGTGTGCGTGCGCGAATGCGCAACCTTGATATTCAAGTGTGCCTATGTGTATGATGTGGCTCTTTGCTGTAACACAGTAAAAAAAGTGGCTCTTGGTCTCTGACGGGTTGGCCACCCCTGGATTAGGTAATCAAATGGTGGGTCTTCAGTTGTCCATACTGAGGTCTTGTTATGGTTATTGTTATCCCCACTGCGGTGTTGTTATGGTCGAGAAAGATATGAGCCATTGGTAGCAAGTAGACATCTTCATCCACACCTACTTGCTTTTGATATGCAAAGTGCAGAGGATCGAGGAAGGTGCTGAACTGAGGGCTTATATGTGGCAGCACTAGTCTTTCTTTAGTAGCTTCATGACATGTGATGTCAAGGCTATGGGTCTACGGACTTTCAGAGATGAGAAACAAGACTTTATAGTAATAGGAACCAAAAAGGGTGTCACTGGTACCAGTTTTTGCTTAGGACTCACTTTGAAGAGATGTTGAAAGCTGGGTGGCACAAACCTTCAGTTCTTGTTACATTACATTACATTTGGCTGACACTTTTGTCCAAAGCGACTTACAGAAATGATGTACAGTACAACAAAATTCTTTCTTCGCATATCGCAGCTTTTTGGAAGCTGGGGTCATAGCGCAGGGTCAGCCATCATACAGCGCCCCTGGAGCAGTAAGGGTTAAGGGTCTTGCTCAAGGACCCAACAGTGGCTGCCTAGCAGAGCCAGGATTTGAACTGCCAATCTCTGGTTGATAGTCCAAAGCTCTACCCACTAGGCTCCCATCGTTCTTGTGTGATGATTCCATCTGCAGCTTTACCAAGTTTAAGTATCTACAGCTTTCTCCATACCTGGCACATTGTCACTTCTACTGTGGAGTATGCACCATCAACTTTTGGGTTGTCTGGCTGTGGGTACTCTGAATGGGCCATTAGAGAATGACTATGGGTCCTTTGACAGGTCATCAGACTGAGTCCTTTCAGCAATTGGTTGTTGGAGAGTTTTGTATTGAGATGATAGGAGTTGTGATGGGTAGATGGGGATGTGTTGAGGTAATGGGGATGTTGTTCTGCTGTACCTGTTGAAGAATATATTCAGCTTGTTGTCTGTGTCCAAATTGCCAAGGCAGCTAGCTGTTTTTTGCTTGAAGTCAGTAATCTGCTTCATGCGAACCCATAATTCTTTTTTATTACCTTGAAGTCTTCCGACTAACTTCCTTCCAGAAGATTTTTTTTTCTCACCCAGTTTCACTTTTAATTCTTCCCGCAAATATTTGTCTTGCTTCTTCTTTTTAATAGTAGTATTAAAAACAGAACACCTGACTGGATCAGTAGTGTCTATGTAGACATTGACCACCTTCTGATTGTTGTCTTTGTTGCCTTAAAACCACTGGTCGGTAAACTGGATTCAGCTGAAAAAGGTTGTGGTTCAATCTTCCCAGTGGGGGGAGGGCAAATGATCTGTGAGCATCATTCAAATTTGTATAGAGTAAATCCATCACTCTAGTGTTCCTTGTTGAACTGTTCAAAAAGCAGTGGCAGTTTGGTAAAGTTGTGGTGAATTTGCTTAAGTTGTGGTAAATTTAGTTAAAATCCCCCAAAATGGTAACAAAAAGGTTTGGACTAAAACGTGTTCTCTGGATCCACTCCATACAGCCTTAACTGAAGCCTGTCTACTTGCCCTGATTACCACATCACAACCCTTATTAATCTCTATTTGGTCAGGTTCTCTCTTCAAAACATTATACAATTATAGTCACTCCAATTCCTGTAGTTCTACTCTCTCTCAAGGGGTTCCCTCCATGTCACTCCTAGGACATAATGTTTTACAGAGAGTTTGAGACTTAATGTTTGAGAATTAATTTTCAAATGTTAAACATTGACAAAGCTGAGCTCCTTCCAAAATAACACTGTGTGTAACTGTCTCTCCTTCCCCAATGGCTCGAAATTTGGGTCTCATTGATCCAGCATCTTAAAAAATACCTCAACACATTAACATATATCATATAATAGAAAACATATACGTATAGTATAATTATATATTACATATTTTTCAATGCATTTTATTATGTGTCCCAAGGAAGCATCAACATGAAACTTGCATATGGAGCAGATGAAACTGTTGCATTCTAAATGCCATTATGTGAATTACAGAGAATGCTAAATTAAAATTGGCCAATAGTGGCTACACACAACTTTACCTTTCAAATAAAGACATTACTTGTCTGCTCCTTGTAAAACTTAATAAAGTTGAGGTTTTTAAAAACATTTAAACCAACAATTTTATGTTGATTTATTAAGTAATATGCAAAACAATGTCGTACATATTTTTGTGTTTTGTGCATATGGATTTATATTCCTAAATACCTTCAAAGTCTTCCTTTAAGAAGTCTGGATTTGGAACACTTTGAATAGTGCAGTCTTGGCCAGAGTAACCAATGTCACACTTACAATGAGTGCCCTTCAAACATGTCCCATGCCCATTGCACATTTCTGGGCACTGAGGGCCAATGTAAACATTATCAACAGCCCAAGTAGGAGGTGCCATGCCAGCTGAAAAATAACCTTGGTACCAACGGAACCGCACTGACCTGCAAGACAGCAAGTGGTAAAATTGGGTTACACACAGACACACACAGACACACACAGACACACACACACACACACACACACACACACTGCATTACTTACCCACACAAATGCAGTTTCCCTAAATGAATAACCACTCTTCTCCAACCCTTAGTGGTCCCTGGGTAATAAATGCTGGGAGGATGGAGTTCAGTTGAACACAAGGAGTTAAATTTTGGGTTGCCGGCACACAGAGGAACTAAAAGGAGCCATGTGATCCCAAAGTCACGGGAAACCTCAAGACGCACAGGGTGTGAAGACGAACTCTCTGATGTACAACCAACATTGATCTGTTAATCAGAAAATATCTTTAAAATGGCTAGAAAAATAGTTATTCAGAATTTGATATTTTGAAAGTAAGGTCTCTCCCAGACAATAAATTAAAAGCACTATTACAAATGCTGTTTAAGCCTTTAAATCAAAAGTTAATCAAAAGTCAAAGATTTTTTGGTGGATCCTCTAAATAAACCTATTATAACACATCCACCAGTTACCAATATGCCTTTTTTTGTGGACACTGGTATGCTTGTTTTGCCTCTGTCCCTGCATTTTTTGTGTTTTCTTACCTCACAACCTGGAATTAAAATGAATTGCTTGAGGATTTGCATCATTTCATTAACAGAACATGCCTACAACTTTGACCATTTATGTTTTATTGTGAATCAGAAAAAATAGGACAAAATAATAGAAAACCTGAGTGTGCATAACTATTCAGTCAGTACTTTGTCAACTTTTGCAGCAATTGCAGCTGCAAGTTGCTTTGGATAAGTCTATTTAAGCATGCCACATCTTGCCACTGGGATTTTTGCCCATTCCTCAAAGCAAAACTGCTCCTTTTCTTTCAGGGTAAATGGTTTTAGCTGGTGAACAGCAATCCTCAAGTCTGACAACAGATTCTCAATTAGATTAAGATCTGGGCTTTCACTAGGCCATAGCAATACATTTACATGTTTCCCTTAAACCACTCAAGTGTTGCTTTAGCAGTATGCTTTTGGTCATTGCCCTGTTGGAAGGTCAACTTCCATCCCAGTCTCAAATCACTGACACAACGAATCTAATGTGACCAGAGCATATTCCTCCATACTTTTGGAGAATGCCTTTCAGCAAACTCACTAAGCATGACTTCTGAATGTGATAGGTCGCACCAGAACTTTTTAAGGGCTTCATAGCAAAGGGAATGAATACATACAGTGAAGAAAATATATTTGATCCCTTGCTGATTTTGTAAGTTTGTCCACTGACAAAGATTGGAACAGTCTATATTTTAAGGGTAGGTTTAGAATATCAGTGAGATATAGTGAGAGAGAGATAATATAAAACCCCCAGAAAATTTGACTGTATAAAATATATAAATGTAATTGCATTTTGCAGAGAGACAGAAAAGTATTTGATCCATCTAAGAAACCACACCTAATATTTGGTGACAAAACCCTTGTTGGCACACATATCAGTAAGACTTTTTGTGGAGTTGATGATGAGGTTTGTGCACATGTCAGGAATAATTTTGGCCCACTCCTCTTTGTAGGTCATCTCTAAAGCATTAAGATTTTGAGGCTGTCGCTTGGCAACATGGACCTTCAGTTCCCTCCATACGTTTTCTATGGGATTGAAGTTTGGAGACTGGCTAGACCTAAATCTGCTTCTTTTTGAGCCACTCATTTGTTGACTTAGCTGTAAGTTTTGGGTCATTGCCGTGCTTGAAGACCCAGCCACGACCCATTTTAATGCCCTGGTGGTTTAAAAAATGTTGTCCCTAAGGATTTTACAGTGTTCATGTGCCCTTAGCAGAGAAACACATCAAATCATAATGTTTCCACCTCCATGCTTGACAGTGGTGATGGTGTTCTTTGCGTCATAGTCAACATTTCTCTTCCTCCAAACACTGCGATTTGACTTCATGCCAAAGAGCTCAATGTTTGTCTCATCTGACCACAACACCTTCTCCCAATCACTTTCAGAATCATCCAGGTGTTCACTGGTGAACTTTAGATTGGCCTGCACATGTGCCTTCAGGGGGACCTTGTGGGCACTGCAGGATTTTAATGCATTATGACATAATGTGTTACCAATGGTTTTCTTGGTGACTGTGGTCCCAGCTGCCTTAAGATCATTAACAAGTTCCCCCATTCAAATTTAGGCTGATTTCGCACCATGATGATAAAGTATACTCCACGAGGTGAGATTTTACATGGAGCCCCGATCGAGGTAAATTGACAGTCATTATTTATTTCTATCATTTTCTAACAATGGCACCAACAGTCGTCTCCTTCTCATCAAGTGTCTTACTGATGGTTTGTAGCCCATTCCAGCTTTGTGCAGGTCTATGGTCTTGTCTCTGACATCCTTAGAAAGCTCTTTAATCTTGCCCATGTTGGAAAGGTTAGAGTCTGACAGATTGAGTCTGTGGACAGGTGTCTTTTATACTGCAGGTAACAATTTGATTAGGAGCGTCAAACTGGTCTATAGGAGCCAGAACTCTATGTTTCACAGGGGATCAAATAATTAATTCTGCATTTTCTTTTTAATATTCTATCACACTGTTAAAATAAATCTACCCTTAAGATTATAGACTGTTCATATCTTTGTCAGTGGGCAAACTGTGTACCTTTAGTACACAGATAAAAAAAAAAAAAACAATATAGGATGACCCGATTAAATTAATTCCGTCCACATAGCTTATACAGTTTTATGGATAGTTGCAGTTCAAGATTAATAATAACTCAACTTTAACAAGTTATATTTTCAACTGTAATTGAATAGAACTGCATTTTATGCTATAATTAATTGTAGTTAAATAACTAGTTAAAATGTGTTTATTTGCTTACAGTATTTATAAAGCATACCTGTTAGGCCACATGAAAACTAGGTTTGTTAACACAGGGTAACTGTGTTTTCTAATATATTGAAATATTCCTATACTTGTATCACATTTTAATGAATATACAAGGTGATGAGCCATGATCCATCTCTGTTTTCAAAGATTAAAAATCATTTTTTTAGTTTTTATTAACCTCTTTGTATTGATTTTAGTTTGGGTAAGTCTCAAATTGCACACCAGCACTTACACCAGAGTCGATTATGATAGTTGAGGTTTATTGCCCTATCAGCACTGTAACTGCTATATTAATGGCATATAAAGTACTGGATTACACAAAGCTGGCAAAGTTCTTAGAAAATAAGTAGCAGCTTAAACCAGAGACTTCTTGTGCACAGTTCAATAAATATATTGGCTGCTTCCAAATAATGATCAGTAAGGAAGTGTGATTTAGGACAGAACCGAGATCTCATGTCATTAAAAATGAAGCAATATTAGAGGAGATCCAACGGAAAAACGAAAGCAAGCATAACATGATTTATGGTGGTGGCATCGCCGACGCCCCGGGCTGGGGGGCTCGCTTCTCTAAACTAAAAAGAACAGAAACAAACAACAAAAAAAAAAACGATAATAAAACAAAATAACACGAGCGATGTCCCGATCGCTGGCAGTGGCTCTGACTCCAATTAGACACAACCGGGGGAATACATACCCACCGTGGCCTCCAGGGGGAGCCAGAACCACCAAGGGAAGACTGGTATGTACTGGGACCGCGGTCGGAAGATCCGGGTGCCCGCTGGACGCGGGGCGACAAACGGCGCAGCCTTCAGTGCGGTCCTCGGACAGCGGCTGCTGGTCCGCATCTAGCCCTAGCCTCCAGGGGTGCCACGTGACCTCCGACCTTACGATCGTACACTCCCGAGCCCAACGGGATACCAGTCTGTCCCTAACCAGCTCAGCGACCGGGACACCTACACGATGGCTGCGTACGTGCACTCGGTGCGTGAATCTGCGTGTGTAAAGTGGCGGCGCTGAGCTGAGTGCTGCACCCGGCTTTATGGGGAACACCAAGTGCATGCACTCAGCCCAATTAGGGCTGCTCGCCACTTAAATCCCTAGGGGGAGGTCCAACCACGCCAGAAGCCACAGCACATGTGGTGCTCCGGCGTGGTCAGAATCCTTACAGTATCGAGTGCTATTATTTCAGAGAAGACTTTCGGGATGCTTATACAAGAGTTGGAGGCATTCTAAAAACACACAGAGAATAATAAAAGCAGGCTATACACTTCAAAGTGCACTTTGCTTATAAATGTGTAAAATAGATAGAGAATCATATACAGGTACTGGTGCCAAAATTAGAACATCATGAAAAAGATGATTTATTTCAGTATTATTATTCAAAAAGTGAAACTTGTATGTTATATTTATTTATCACACACATATTGATTTATTTCAAATGTTTATTTCTTTTAATTTTAATGATTATAACTGACTAACTAATGACAATTCCAAATTCAGTATCTCAGAAAATTAGAATATTGTGAAAAGGTTCAAGACACTAAATTACAAGACATTAAATATTGAAGACACCTGGTGCCACACTCTAATCAGCTAATTAACTCTAAACACCTCCAAAGGTCTCTCAGTCTAGTTCTGTAGGCTACACAATCATGTGGAAGGCTGCTGACTTGACACTTGTCCAAAAAACGACCATTGACACCTTGCACAAGGTGGGCAAGGCAGAAATGGTAATTGCTAAAGAGGCTGGCTGTTCACAGAGCTTTTTGTCCAAGCACATTAATAGAAAGGTGAAGGGAAGAAAAGATGTGGCAGAAAAAGTGTATAGGGATAACAACCTCATTGTCAAGCAGCCTACAGAGAGGAGGTCCTAAAGTTGGCATTCTGGTGTTCGGAGAATAACCTGGCTCTTAACACCAAGGAAACCACAGAGATCATTGTTGACTTTAGGAAACACAACACTGACCTAGCACCCCTCTGCATAAATGGTGAGTGGGTGGAGAGGATCTACACCTTCCGGTTTCTTGGCATCCTTATCTCTGCTGACATCTCCTGGACAGATAACATCACAGCCTTCATTAAGAAGGCTCAGCAGTGGCTACACTTTCTGAGAGTCCTGAGGAAATACAACATGGACTCCGATTTGCTGCTGACCTTCTACCACTCGTCCATTGAGAGACTGCTGACATACTGTATCACAGTGTGGTACCGCAGCTGCACTGTGGCAGACAGGGAGAGGCTTCAGAGAGTATTGCAGGCAGCACAGAGGATTACTGGCAGCACTATCCCCTCCCTGACTGACATTTACACCTCCTACTGCCTCAGCAGAGCTAAAACATCATTAAGAATAACTCTCACCCTGACAGGTGCATCAAGACAAAAACAAAGAGACTCAAAAGCCATAACCACTCTGAACTTACACAACTCACATATGCATTGACAACAGTCTAACAGTCTCCATGTAACAGTCTAACCCACCATCCCCCAAACTCTCTTTACACACCTAAATCTGCAAAATTCAATATCATTACTGAGAAATTACAGAAACATTTCTTATGTTAAAAATAAATAACCGCGTTTAAATAATTCATATTTAATAATATGAAGTAACCCACACCGCATTACATATACTTATTTATTTTTTTAATATGTATATTGAAACTCAAAAATTGTGCACCTTACCTGACAATACTTTTTTTTACTTGTTTTATATTGTAATTTTTTTACGTTCTCTGTACATTTGCACTGTAAAGGGAGTTGCTTTTAATCTCATTGTAGGTCTGTATTTTGACGGTACCGACCACGCCGTCGAACCGCAGTTTGGCTTCCGGCATGGTTGGCGTTACAGATCACCTCCCCTGAAGGGCTTATGTGGCGTGCAGCCCTAATTGGGCTGAGTGCGTGCACCTGGCGTTCCCTTATAAAACCGTGTTCAGTGCTCAGTTCGGCGCCGCCATATTGATCTACGCACACAAGCGCACGCACGCTACCATCGCGTGGGTCTTTCCTGATCGCTGTGCTTGTTAGGGAAAGACTGGTATCTCCCGGGCCCAACGGGGCTCGGGAGCGTACGATCGAAAGGTCGGAGGTCACGCGGCACCCCTGGATGATAGGGACAGACACGGCTAGGCAGCCGTCGTCCGAGGACCGCACAGAAGGCTGCGCCCTTCGCCGCCCTGCATCCAGCGGGCGCACGGACCTCCAGAGGACCAATTGTGTGAGCCAGTCCTCGCACGGTGGTTCTGGCGGCCTCTATAGGCCGTGCGGGTCTATGTTCTCCCGGCCGCGCTTGAGTATCGCCAGAACTCATTTTATTTTCATTTTGTTGTCATTTTTTATGTTGTTTATTTCTGTTGTTTTTTGTTTATAGGAGCGAGCCCCCCGGCCCAGGGTGTCGGCGAAGCCACCACCATCGGCGAAACACACCATCGATGCCGCGGACTATCACGTGAGTGGTGGCGCTCTTCAACGCCGCTCCGGGAGTCCGCGGTACGAGCCCCGAGCTACACTCGCCTCCCACAGCGGCCAGCTGTCACGAGGGCTGTTTTTATTTAGCCTTTTATTTCTTTAACCATTTTTAAACCACTGTTTTTATTTAATTATATTTAATAAACTCGTGCCATTCTGCATACGCGTCTCACCTTTCCTTTTCTTTAGGGTCCGGAGGACCCCGCGTAACATGTATAGTGACGAATAAAGGCATTCATTCATTCATAACCGCACCCTGCAGAGGATTGTGAATCAAAATCCATTAAAAAATGTGGGGAGATTCACAAAGTGTGGACTGCAGCTGGAGTCAGTATTTCAAGATCCACCAAGCGCAGACATATGCAAGGCTTGGTTTTAGCGGTCACAGCAAGCCACTCTTGAACAAGAGACAGAGTCAGAAACATCTCGTCTGGGACAAAAAGACAAAGTCAAAAAGGCCTGGACGGCTGCTCAGTGGTCCAAAGTTATGTTGTCTAGTAAAAACGAATTTTGCATTTACATTGGAAATCACGGTCCCAGAGTATAGAGGAAGAGAGGAGGCACAGATTCCACATTGCTTGAGGTTCAGTATAAATTTTCCACAGTCAGTGATGATTTGGAGTGTCATGTCATCTCCTGGTGTTGGTCCATTGTGTTTTCTGGGGTCCAAGGTTAACATAGCCATCTACCAGGAAGTTTCAGAGCACTTGCTTCCGGCTGCTGTAGTCAGTAGACTTGACACCTGCATACAGTGCCAAAAGCTACCAGTACCTGAGTTAAGGACTATGGTATCCCTGTTATTTATTGGCCAGCAAACTCACCTCACCTTTTGAATTGTAAAGAGGAGGATGCAATATGCCAGACCCAACAATTCAGAAAAGCTAAAGGCCACTATCAGAGCAGCCTGGGCAACCTGAGCAGTGCCACAGGCTGATCGACTTCATGCCACACCGCATTTCTGCAGTCACCCATGCCAAAGAAGCCCCAAATAAATATTGAGTGCTGTACATGCTCATACTTTTCATGTTCATACTTTTCAGTTGACCTACATTTCTAAAAAAATAATTTTTTTGTATTGGTCTTAAGTAATGAGATTTCCATTAGTTGTCAGTTATAATCATCAAAAATTAAATAAATAAAAAGTTTAAATATATAAATATGTGTGTAATGAATGAATATAATATACAAGTTTCACTTTTTTATACTCGTTAAGTTTATATTATCGTGCGAAAAGAAAAAAATGAACAGAGGTGCTATTTCACACAAATCCACTCTCTCAATACTAAACCATCATTTCAAGAGTACCTGGAAAGCTTAACTACATCCAGCAAATACTTAACCATGAGAAAGTGGGCTTCATAGTAAATTATTCAGTTTTCACTATGTTTCTAAGCCCCACTTCCACCTCTGTATGTGTATTGTTGTGTTCGTATCATTTTATTTTAAGTGCAAATTTAAAGTACATGGAAGTTCAACTTTAGTCACATGCATGTATAAAAATACCTCAAACTGGATGATAGTGTTTTCATTAACATCAATATCTCTAGTAGTCACAGAGTGCTCTCCCAGCTCACTGGACACAAACACCAAGGCCGACCCATCATTCCTGTAAACATAAAATATCAACAAACTCAAAAACTATAGGGTAAACTCATATTACCGAGTTCCACATTAAATTATCATGTTACTCACAGCCCAGCTTTATGATGTGGACAGTAAGGGCGAATAGTGCCTCCTGGGTAGAAAATCCAGTTTAAATCCAGATGTCTACCCTCAAAATCTTCTGAGAGAATTTGCGGTTTGTCTGAAGAGCTTCCAACAATAATCAAATCATCAATTACCCACACCTCTTCCTTTTTGCCTGTAAAATAAAATGTATTATATAAAAACTAGAAAGAATATCCTGGTGTTAATTACAATCAAAGGCATGAATGATCTGGACAGTGGTTGGCTAGTGGATAGCTCTGTAAAGCTGCTTTGTGACAAGGTCTATTGTAAAAAGCACTATACAAATAAATTGACTTGATAAAACTTTGGGCTATTGATCAGAATTGTGTGCTGCAGGGGCACCGTGCAATGGCTGACCCTGTGTTCTTCCAAACAGTATTGGATATGCAAAAGAAGAATTTTTGTACAAAGCACAACTGTGTAAAGAAAGAGTCAAGACAAGGTTAGTTCAAAATGATCTGTGGTTATGTGGTTCATGTAGCATGCAAATAGTTCCCAGAAGCTCTCGCCAGACAATTTAAACGCACTGCAAAGAGAGACAAAAGTGTGATTTTAATAATTATTGGTCAATAATGATTTTTTTACCATCCATATAGCATACTGACTTGTATATGTAATTACATCAATATTTATGCAATAAAAATCACTCTTTGAGGATCAGTATGGACAATTTGAATGTATACATATTTAAATTCTGTTGTTACCATGATTACAGAACTACCTATTTTTCTTACTTTGAAACATATTAAAGGTTCCCGTCCATGCCTCACTACATTGGCTTCCTGTTCCGTTCAGGATTGAGTTTAATGAGCTTTTATTCGTTTTAACACATTTAATAGCAATACCCTGAGGTTTGAATCAACGACCCTTGCATTACTAGTCCAGTACCTTAACAACTAGGGTTGCTGCACTCAGTGAGTAAGAACTGACACTGTTCAACTCAGCATAAGCAACCTTACTTTGTTAAAGTAACTTTATTTATTAGCTTCAACACATTGCAAAAATACACAGTTAGATGTTTTGATGAGAAGACAAATTTAAGATAAAACATCAGTTCAATATAAATAGTACATTTTCCAAGATATCATTGACATACACACAGTGGGTATGGAAAGGATATTTCACTCTTTGTTTCATTGCAGCCATTTTATTTTGTTTTATTTCTCATTAATGTACACTCAGCACCCCATCATGACATAAAAAACAGAAATTTAGATTTTTGAAAATGTATTAAATAAGAAAAACTGAAATATCACATGGTCATAAGTATTCAGACCCTTAGCTCATTATTGAGCAGAAGCACGCTTTTGAGCTAGTATAGCCATGAGTCTTCTTGTGAATGATGCAACAAGTTTTTCACACCTGGATTTGAACATCCTCAGCCATTCTTCCTTGCAGATCCTCTCCAGTACCATCAGATAGGGTGGTGAACGTTGGTGGACAGCCAATTTCAAGTCTCTCCAGAGATGCTCAATTCGGTTTAGGTCAGGGCTCTGGCTGGGCCAGTCAAGAATGGTCAGAGTTGTTCCGAAGCCACTACTTTTTTATTTCAGCTGTGTGCTTCGGGTCATTGTCTTTTTGGAAGCAGAACCTTTGGCCCAGTTGAAGGTCCAGAGCACTTTGCAAGAGGTTTTCCTCCAGGATATCTCTGCACTTGGCCACATTCATCTTTCCTTCAATTGCAACCAGTCCTTTAAGCTGAAAAACACCCCCATAACATGATGCTCCTTGGCCTCATGATTCTCATTTGCTCTGACGTGAGGTCTTATATAGACAGATGTGAGCCTTTCATAATCAAGTTTAATTGGTTTAATTAAACACAGCTGTACTCCAATTAGGGAGAAAAAACATCTCAAGGAGGATCAGATGGAAATGGACAGCATGTGGCCCTGTCATCCTCTCCTTCATACAGTGCAGTCGTCCTGTCCCATGTGCAGAAAAACACCCCCAAAGCATGATGCTTCCACCACCATTCTTCACAGTAAGGATGGTGTTTTTCAGATGCTACTCATCATTCTTCGTCCTCCAAACATGGCGAGTGGATTTAAGAACAAAAAGTTCTCATCTGACCACAGAACTTTCTTTCATGACTCCTCTGGATCATCCAAATGGTCATGGGCAAACTTAAGAAGGGCCTGGACGTGTGATGATTTAAGCAGGGGAACCTTCCATGCCATGCATGACTTCTAAACTATGACATCTTAGTGTATTGCCCACAGTAACCTTGGAAACAGTGGTGCCAGCTCTTTTCAGATCAATGACCAGCTCCTCCCGTGAAGTTCTGGCATGATTCCTCAAATTTCTTTGGATCATTGATGCTCCACCAGGTGAGATCTTGAATGGAGCCCCAGTCCAAGGGGAGATGGACATGTCATGTTTAGCTTCTTCCATTTTCTAATAATTGCTCCAACAGTTGATCATTTTTCAACAAGCTGCATGGCAATTGCCCCGTAGTGCCTTTCCAGCCTTGTGGAGGTTTACAATTTTTTCTCTGGTGTCTTTGGACAGCTCTTTGGTCTTAGCCATGTTAGTACTTGGAGTCTTACTGATTGTATGAGGTGGACAGGTGTATTTATGCAGCTAACAACCTCAAACAGGTGCTTTTAATTTAGAATAATAAGTAGAGTAGAGTAAGTAAAGGTGGACTTTTTAGAGGCGGACTAACAGGTCTTTGAGGGCAAGAATTTTTTGCTGATTGTGTTCAAATGCTTATTTGCAGCAGTAACACACAAATTATTTAAAAATCATACATTGTGATTTCTGGATTTTTTTTTATTATGCCTCTCATAGTGGACATGCACCTAAGATGAAAATTTCAAACCCCTCCTGACGTTGCTATTTCACTGTGCCCCATTCCAAGCTAAGTTTGATACTTATCTGAAATCTGCTTTGTGCCTACCTGTTCCTGAAAGCCCATGGTCTCTGTCGTCTCCCAGGACCTGAAACATGCCGGGCAGATGTTCGGTAGCTCAGTCGAATTTAAAATCCTACAGATTCCAGCTGGAAGCAATCTGCCCTCCTGGCCTTTTTTGCCAGAGATTGGTAGGATATCTCCAGGATGAGTTAGTCACTAGAATGAGCCGGGGGCTCATCGATCTTGCGACGGCCATTGATGGCTGCATCAGCTTCCTGTCCGCCTCAAACTCTCTCGGCACCTGTACATCCACCCCACATTCCAAGTCTCTCAGATAAGACCCGTTTCCCGATCTGCCCCATGCCCCCTGGCCCAAGCCGCTCCACCTCCCTGGCTCATCAATGGCCATCCGGCCTACACAGTCTGTCGCCTCCTGGATTCTTGTTGATGCGGAAGAGGGCACCAATATCTTGTCGTGCTCGTGATTGCTGTGCCTTATGAAGTCACTGTTTGTTCAGTATTTGAGGCCAGATTATTGTCTGCCATACCTGAAGTCGCTATTCCACTGTGCTCCATTCCAATCTATATTTGATAATTATGCAAGATCCGCTCTGTGCCTACCTGTTCCTGAAATCCTGTGTCATCGGTCATCTCCCCTGACCCGAAACTCGTCAGTTATTTGCCGGGCATCCTGGATTTGTTTTGTTCAATCCTCAGATCAGCTCACCTGCTCAGTGCTTTCCTGACTGTCCTCTGGAGTCCTTCCGTGGTCCCATGCTCGGATCTAGCACGTTCCTGGACTCTCTCAGTCAGTACCCTGTCTGGTCACTACCGGACGCGCCACCATCCTTCATTACGGACTCTATATCTATATGTATATTCCCATAATTCCTTGCCAAGTTTCTGTATTAACAAATCTTTCTGCATTTACTCTGACTGCATATGTGGTTGTCTTATTGGGTATGTCTAAATTGCAATCGCATGCGACTCAATACTAAACACGACTATTTTGAGTGTCCCTACAAAGTAAAAGTCTGAGTAAATAAAGCGCTACAGTTTCTAAAACTTAACTACCGTCTCAGCCACTGAATCAACCACTGGTTGTAAAGACAGCTGCCACTCAATAATAACTGTGACTGATTAACTGCTTTACAGCCAAAGTCACAAGCAGAACAACAGTGTATTTACTGACTTAAATGGCCCTATCTTAAACTTACCTTTGCAAAGGCGCATCACAATGTGAATTGCTATCTTACAGCCCATGAATAGACTATTTTCATTTTTCACCAGGACCAAAATTTGTGTTTTTTTCACGATCCACTGGTCCTCTTAGGAAGTGTAAACCATATGGAAGCTGGGGTTTAAAGTTTTTGGATTTATAACAAGTGTTTTCTATTTCCCAAAAGAAATACAAAATTTACTTTCATCAGAGTATATAACATTGGACTCTTCAGCAGCAGTCCAGGCCATTATGTCTTTAGCCCAGCTGTCTCTTGTTCAAAAGTGGCTTGACACAAGGAAAGTGACAGCTGAAACCCATGTCTTGCATACCTCTGTGCATGATGGTTCTTGCAGCACTGACTGCAGCTGCAGTCCACTCTTTGTGAATCTCCCCCACATTTTGAATGGGTTTTGTTTCACAATATTTTCCAGGTTGCACTTTTTTCTACCATTCTTTTTCCTTCCCTTTTTGCCTGCCAATCGTCATCTTTTGGACATCTGCCAAGTCAGCAGTCTCCCCCATGATTGTGTAGCCTACAGAACTAGACTAATAACTATTTAATGGCCTTTGCAGATGTTTTGAGTTAATTAGCTAATTAAAGCATGGTACCAGGTGTCTTCAATATTGAACCTTTTCACAATATTCTAATTTTCTGAGATACTGAGTTTGGAATTTCCATTAGTTGTCAGTTACAATAATCAAAATGAAAAGAAACAAACATTTGAAATATATCAGTATGTGTGCAATGAATTAATATAATATGCAAGTTTCAGGAAATACAAAAGTTGGGTGACCTAATACTTCCACCATAATTTACAAAATGAAATCTTTAAAATTCCCCTTGATGTGATTTCCAGATTTTCCCCTCATTTTGTCTCTCATAGTTGAAGTGTACCTATGATGCAAATTATAGACCTCACTCATCTTGTAAAGTAGAAGAACTTGCATAATCACTGGATGACTAAATACTCTTTTCCCCACTGTACCTTATTACCTATTACTTTTAATTAAAATGTAGTTAATAAAAAGACAAAGTACTGGCACAAAATCAGACAATTCGAGGACATGCTTTTTTAAACCGAGGAAACAAATGAATGATTTCAGTTTTATTTTCCTAAGTAGACACCCAAGGCAAGTTGTTTCTGTTGAATCTGGCATATGGTACATTTCAGTGTATTATACAATATAATAATACTTTGGTTTAAACATGTTACTGTTGTTTTTGTGTATTCTTACCATTGTTGTAAGGCTGCCACAGTCTAAAGCGTGTAGCATTAGTCTGTGCACTGGTGGGCAGGAACATATGTAAAAACAATGTATCAGTTGAGGTGGGACTGTAAAACTCATTTAAAAATAGCCAGCTGATCCCTCCATTTATTGAATGCTGCAGCAAGATTGAATGAGAACGCTCTGGAACTCCTGTGTGAGCAGCACCACAGACACACACACAAAATGCAACAAATTTATTACTTTTATGTATACAAATAGGCAAGCCATATATATGTCCAATACAGTACCTTTTGTGATAAACTTAAAGGAAAACTGGATATACTGCATGCTTGTACAGTCTAGATCATGTGAAACCAGCATGCGCAATCCCTCCTGAATGCAAAAAAAGCAACATTATCAGACTGTATCAAAAAGAAAATTACTAAATATAATGTTCATTATATGATGTAGACATATTTAAGCTACTTGTCTATACAAGTTTAAAACTATTTGTGTCAGTATGGAATTGATCACATCATTGGAAGGAAACAAGAACACTTGCAAGAAGCCCAAATAGATGCATAGAACACATAAAACAAAAGAAATACACAAAACAAACCCAGGACCTTCTTGCAGTGAGGCAGTAAAACTATCCATTGCATGACCATTCAGCCCGAGTAATTTGTGTACTGGATTTGAAATATTTTTTTATTATTATTTTGTTATGTTGCAGTATTATTCCAAAATGAATTCAATTATATTTTAATTCCACATGATGGAAAAATGGAAAAGGTTGTTTGACATTTTCTAAAATGTATTTATATCAGTCTATCTGTCTATCTATATGTTAGGGGATGGACTGCTGTCCGGAACCCAGGAGCCAACCACACACACACACAGAACGTAGATTTAACAACTAAGGTTTTTTCAGAACAGGGGAACACAGGAACGCGATCTGTCGTGGGCAGAACAAAACTCAGATTTACTTCACAAACGGGAGAACATAGGAAACGCGATCTTACTCGCGGAAAACACGCAAACTCGGGTTAACTCACACGGATGACTCAGAGTCCAGATACGCGCACCAAAACACAAGGGTGACCAGATCCTTGACACGGCACAGAGAAATAAAGTTCACGCAATGTTCACATAGACGCAGGATTCACGGGTGGTCACAAAGCGCAATAATGCCCGTCGAAGCCAGGAACGCTGGCATCTTTATAGCCCAGCTAATCATCACTGTAACAGTCTGCAGGTGTAGAAGCAGGGGAGGAGCTCCGCCACTCGCGGTTGCCATGCAGTGGCCGACGCCCACATTCAGCTCTCGCACTCGCTTGGCGTTGTCTGTTCCCCTGCAACGGCTTTTGCTCCGGAGCGTGCCGTAACACTATATTTATACAAATTGCTCAGAGATTAACTCGGTTAAAGAGGTAAACTCGGTTGAGTGCATCGGATGTGTAAAGGCCGTTTATATAAGATCCCATAGGTCATTTTAGAGCACAAACCAAGTCATAAACCAGAAACTTGATATGCTTCTTACGGAGCCACTCCTTGGTTATCCTGGCTGTGTGCTTTGGGTCATTGTCATGTTGGAAGACCCAGCCACGACCTAGCTTCAATGCTCTAACTGAGGGAAGGAGGTTGTTCCCCAACATCTTGCAATACATGGCCCGGTCATCCTCTCCTTAATACAGTGCAGTCGTCCTGTCCCATGTGCAGAAAACACCCCCAAAGCATGATGCTTCCACCACCATTCTTCACAGTAAGGATGGTGTTTTTCAGATGCTACTCATCATTCTTCGTCCTCCAAACATGGCGAGTGGATTTAAGAACAAAAAGTTCTCATCTGACCACAGAACTTTCTTTCATGACTCCTCTGGATCATCCAAATGGTCATGGGCAAACTTAACACGGGCCTGGACGTGTGCTGATATAAGCAGGGGAAACTACCGTGCCATGCATGACTTTAAACTATGATGTCTTAATGTATTTCCCACAGTAACCTTGGAAACAGGTCAATGACCAGCTCCTCACATGTAGTTCTGGACTGATTCCTCACCTTTCTAAGGATAATTGATATGCCACGAGGTGAGATCTTGCATGGAGCTTGTGGAGGGCTACAATTTTTTCTCTGGTGTCTTTGGACAGCTCTCAGCCATGTTAGAAGTTGGAGTCTTACTGATTGTGTGGGGTGGACAGGTGTCTTTATGCAGCCAAAGACCTCAAACAGGTGCTTCTAATTTAGAATAATAAGTGGAGTGGAAGTGGACTTTTTAGAGGTGGACTAAATACTTATTTGCAGTAGTAACACACAAAAAAATCATACATTGTGATTTCTGGATTTTTTTAGATTATGTCTCTCACAGTGGACATGCACCTAAGATGTAAATTTCAGACCCCTCCATGATTTCTAAGTGGGAGAACTTGCAAAGTCACAGTATGTTCAAATATTTATTTTCCTCACTGTATATATTGTGTCCAAATATGACCACATATTTATGTGTTTTCTGATGCCATGGTGTTATCTGCTGTTGTAATAATTGTTACCAAAATAAAATATTTTGAAATCATCGTTTGAATTGCTCCTGGCTCGACACTTTCATCTTACAAACCCAGAAGCAGGCGTATTAGAGACAGTATATTAGAGCCATGCTTTATTTTAAGATTAGGCGAAATAAAGTTGTGTATGTTTTGATTTAGAGATTAAAGTTAAAGTAAAGTCGAATTTACTTTGAGATCAAAGTAAAGTGGAATTTAATTCGAGTCGTAATAAAATTTCATCATGATCAAATGAGGGATGCTTTTCATTCGCATAGGTTAAAAAAAATCCTGATTTCCTCTCAAGTCAACACCGGTGTGTTATTAGTATAAACACATTGAAGCAGCTTTGAAATTAACTGTTTATTCGGTAAAATGTGCAACACCAGTGCACTTTCCAGCAGTGTCTGTGTCAGTACTACAACCAAGACAAAAAAATAATCTGAAAATCCACTTATTAATAATAGTAAGTCTTGCTGATTACACTGCACAACAACTGTTTTGCTCCTTGAACACTGTTAGGTGTTTCTTATAGATTTTTGGGTGCTGATCACGTATCATGTACCGTTTAAGAGAAATCTTAGTTTTATCATAATTTTTGCATAAATTTTTATCGAAACATCTCACTCCAGTAAGTGACTCATCAGCAACAGTTTGTGCAGCTTGGGCATGTCAAGGTATAATCAGACCAGGTTGGAAGCTTTTCTGTGGAAATATGACATCTTGGGAATGCCTGGGCAAGTCAGAATGAGCTTGGCGCTTTCTCAGCATGCAATAAAGGTGGCTTGAATAAACCGATCCTGATCATTTGGTTAATACAGAAAGCTAGTGTGTATGTGTGCATCATTCTAGTAAAATACAGTGTCTGTATCAATATAACAGTACATAAATTTAATGCTATAGCCGTTTTGCTGTCTGGCGATATGTCTCGTCAATGTCGTAACAGCCACGATACATTCTGCTATATCTGTGGCGAATATACACTTGCGTCTCAGAGGCGTTCTATAACTGCTCTTGTGATGAAAGCTTATCATCTGTATTTTGGCTGCAAAGTTGGTGACCAAGACAAGGAATGGGCACCTCACATTTGCTGCACAACATGCGCTGTCAATCTAAGAGCCTGGTTCAGAGGCACTCGTAAGAGTATGCCGTCTCTGAGACGCAAGTGAAATGGACAGCCGTGCCAAAGAGTCACATTATTGTCGACAGAGCTGGCCACTCCGCAAAAAGTTAGTTCCAGGACAGAAAAATGTTGCACACGAACCGC
>JAYDZF010000007.1:13350792-13364019 GCA_034509105.1 Microcambeva barbata | reverse complement strand
GTTAGCATTAGCATCCGGTGCTATGTAAACAGCAGTGACGAACACCGCCGTAAACTCACGGGGCAGATAGTGTGGCCGACACTTCACGGTCAGCTGTTCTGTCGCCTCGGAGCAGTGGCTATGTACTAACACACAATTTGTGCACCAACCTTTGTTTATATAGACGCATAATCCGCCTCCACGCGCTTTTCCGGACAGCTGGTTGCGGTCCGCTCGGAATAGCTGTCGGCCGGCGAGCTGGAAGGCTGAG
The DNA here is from genome assembly GCA_034509105.1 of Microcambeva barbata. NCBI lineage: Eukaryota > Metazoa > Chordata > Actinopteri > Siluriformes > Trichomycteridae > Microcambeva > Microcambeva barbata. The sequence continues at coordinate 13,363,769 of JAYDZF010000007.1, read as the reverse complement.
TCCGGCATGCTGTCGTTGAGCCACGTTTCCGTGAAGCAAAACACAGCGCAATTTCTCATCTCCTCAAATACACTCATCCTCAGCCGCAGAAGGTCCAGCTTGTTGTCCAGAGAGCGGACGTTGGATAGGAAAAGAGATGGAATCGGGGGTCGGTCAGCGTTAGCCTTTAGCCTGGCTAACACGCCGGCTCGCTTCCCCCTCTTCTGCCCCCGCTCGCAGCGCTTCCTCTTGCCCTTTGTCCGCTGCACTCTGCTCCGCCACGCCGATGTCCGAAGGAGTTGTAGTCTGCCCAGCGTAGCTCTTAAACTATTGTCCACAGTTGCTGCTCTTGTGGCCAAACTGTCCTTAATCTTAAAAAGTTCGGCTCGACTATAACTCACACACTTAAGGCGCGTGAGTTCGGGCTCAGAACCTAAATAAAAACACCTAAAAACTGGGTTTTCGCCGGGAGCGTGAGAAGCCGCTGCACTACTGCGCGCCGCTATTTTCTATATATATATATATATATATATATATATATTTTTTTTTTTTTTTTAATTATTATTTATTTATTTATTTTTTCTCATTTCACTTCACCAACTTAGACTATGTTGTGCATTTGCATCACAGACAATTGAGTTATAAAAACATTTAACTACTCACAAAATGTAGGGATATTGGGCTTAACATTTTTAAAAATTAAAGTAAAATACAACAGTTGAAGGTCAATGTCTCAATAACTCAATAACTCGTCAATAGGCACATCAAGACCGTACTGCCTCTCACCATGGACCCCATGCACAATCCAAACCACTCAATGGACGACACCATAGCCACAACACTTCACCTGGCTTTAACCCACCTGGACACTAAGAATGTTAGGATGCTGTTCATAGACTTGAGCTCAGCATTCAACACCACCATTCCTCAGCACCTGATTGGAAAGCTGAGCACGCTGGGCCTGAACACTGGATCCTTGACTTCCTGACCGGGAGACCTCAGTCTATCCTGATAGGAAGGAACAATTACAGCACCACCACACTGAGTACCTGAGCTCCCCAGGGCTGTATAATCAGACCCCTGCTGTTTACTCTGCTTGCTTATGACTGTAGAGCAATGCACAGCTCAAATTCCATCATTAAGTTTGCAGATGACACAACGATGCTGGGACTCAGTCAGCGTACAGAGAGGAGGCCCAACGGCTAACAGACAACAACCTGTCTCTGAATGTTGACAAAACAAAAGAGATGGTCATTGACTTCAGAACAACACTCCCCATTGAACATCGAGGCTCCTCTGCAAATTTATTGCAACTTGCACAAATTGTTGAATTTTGGGACATTCATCTGTTTTTATCTCTGCTGCTACAACTGCTGCAGAAAATATTTGTACCTCAGGTACATTTATTCAATACTATGTACTGACCAACACTCGTCTGAAGTCTTGTCAATAAATGACAATAAAGACTCTCTGACTCAAATATTTAGAGGTCACAATAAGTTTGCCCTGTGCCCTAACTAGAGGATTGCGCCCTGTCCAGGGTGTTACCATGTGCCTTTTTCCTTTTGAAAAGGCACATAGGGAAAAGGGATAGGCTTCAGCTCCCCTATTCGATCATTATTAGGATAACTTTTTGGGAGTAGTTTAAATGTCAAAATTTGTATGACACATACATACGCATACATACTTATGGTTCTAATTATTTGCCTCAGTATCCTTCCTTCATCAATTGTGCATTCTCTTTAAATGCTTGAGTTGAATACCAAGCGGTTTTCTAGTTACAATTGGTTCAGACACCCTTTGACTTTGTTGTATTGGCTTTCTGGATATTTTGTCATTGATGTGTGTTTACTGTTTTAACTTTGCCACATGTTTCAGATTTGGTTGTTTCACATTTGTCATGTCTCTGCCATTTGCACTGAGCCTGAAACAGTGTCATGATCCAGCCTTTGGATTGGATCCAACACGTCTCAGCTAATTAGGTCTAGCTGCCCCTTATCTGAGGACATTTAAGAAGAAGGCTAACCGTTTTTAAAGGCAATTTTGCTTGTTACACTGTTGGGATTTGCTCCTGAACTTTGTTTGCTTGGGTTTATGGCTCTGTCCAGTGGGTTTACATTTGTCTCATTTGTTTTAGTTCATTGATCTTTGCTTGTCTTTGTTTACTTAGTCCTGTTTTTCTGTGTACTTCAATTAATCAGTTTAGTCTGTTTTGCCTAAGGCCTGTTTTTAAGCTTTTATAGCCCTTTACCTGTTTTTATTTATTTATATGGAACCATATGTTTTTATAATCACACTGATTGAAAACATTGTTCATATTTATTATGCATTACTTTACAACATTTAGCTAAGAAGCATCACAGTGCAAGATTATAAATTATAAACTCTTTCAATATATTATGCTTTTACATATTTGTCAACAAAAATGTGTGAAGTATAATAAAGTATTTTTAAAAAGTGTTGTCAGTAGTAACTGATTTTTCTTACCGAGCTGGGGCTGCCACCAGCGGAAGACAGTGTAAGGTGTTTTTGCTTGAGGGGGCAGTTCAATGGTAACAAGCTGTGTTTGCATAAAAGAGCCAAAATCTAGCTCTCGGAGGAACTGCCACATCACTCCATTATTTGTTGAGAATTGAACAATAATGCCTGAAATACAGTCAACAGCAATAAATACAACTTAACCTGATCTTTAATCACTAACTCAAAAAGGTTATCTAGACAGTTGATTTTCCCAGATACATTTATGTAGAATACAAACACCTTCATCACGACCACGAGGCTTAGTGCAGGTAGGGCCCAAGTTCTTCCCACCAATCTTGATGTAGAACTGAACGAGTCTGATATATATTAGCACAAAACGTTTGTTAATTAAAATAGGTTCAATCATAAGCATGTAGAATTGAACAGATAAAGAAAAGCATTATCTTCTGTTTTGGAAGAAATATTTTTTGATGGACTAACCGTGTATGGGTGGTGTCCAGTGGCACAGTGCGAGCTTCCCGGTGCCCAAGACCACCAAAGTAAAGGGCCTTTCCTTTACTTATAATTCCACAACCATCTAAAGTCTGTTCTCCACTAGTTATCTGCCAAAGAGGACTTAACTTGCCCTCAAAATTTTCAACCAGCTCTGTGGGACTAGGCACAGAGGGCACACAGCTTCCCTGCAACACTAATATAAACACAAACACACACAATGCATCTTTTTTCTTTTTGTTCCATTTTTCTTTTTTCTTTTTTTTCTCTTTATTCCATTGATTAAGCCTTGCTGGGGGTCCCTGTGAGCTGCCCAGTGCTCCGGCACTCTTGGTAGTTGCACACTTCACCTGAGCTGAGTGGGAACGTTTATTTGTTTTGTTAATCTGTTCTTTTCCTTTATCTCTGCTGACCATTTTCAGTTGCCGCAAATCAGGCAGCAAGCTTGTCACTCAATCCCAGCACTTTACATTTCAGTTTAGTTTCTGTTTGTTTATTTTCATTCATTCAGTTTGCTGCTTCTGTTTGTGGGTTTTTTTTAATAAATTGCTATTGTGTTGAAAAAACTTGATCTGCATCTTTGTGTCCCGTCTTTCCCCCCATGAAGCACACATATAAGCACGTTTAAATGCCGTTTGCCATGGGCATACTATTAAAGACCCTGGCTTTTGAACTTGTTGCTGGTCTAGATTCTTTTTCATTTTTGGTCTAGATACTTTTTACACAGTAAATTAAGTGAATTTAAGTGCCATTTCTACTTGGAACCCCATTTTATAGTGCTTGACAAAGGCCTAGTGGTTATACTGTTGGGTGCAGTTCTTGATGCAGTGCTGTCTGAGGGATCAAAGACCACAGGCATTCATCTTAAGCTTGTGCTCTTGGCTTCAATGCACTGAATTTTGTTTTATGCCTTCTAATTCCATTAATTATTTAGTAATATTAAGCACTGTAAAGGGAAAATATGCAAATCACTTCCATTTTAGGTATTTTTTTATACACATATCATTTGTTCTTGTTTGGAAATCTACTCCTAAAGTGGCAAACATGTTTTTTCCAGTTGTGCCACAGGATTAATGAGTCAGTAGGAGTATATGTTGCAGGAGTAGGGAACAACCTCTCCTTCCTACAGATAATCTGGTTAGGCCAGTGGCCCAGTAATGACGTAAAACCTGGTTTCTTTTTAAACTAGCATGATTCACCTGACACCAATCATTGTTGCTCTTTACTGTTACCTGTATATCCCATGTCACAGAAGCATACTCCAGAAATGCAGTCTCCATGACCTCCACAGTGATTGGGACAAGGATCAGAGATGTAAACACTATCCAAGGCAAATGCAGGGGCATTCGGATAAACACTGCTTTCTTGGATCCAGCGAAAACGTGTCTTACTAAAGAAAAGATGGAACCAAATATCTACATGTTTACAAAAAGTGAGAGAATGAGTGTAAATTCACAAGGAATAAATGTTTATAAATGTGTGAGAGTGAAACTGTGATATATATAGAATCAACAGACCTGGGGCTGTATCTATCAAGCATCATAGAATTACTTATAAAAGCACTACTAACAGTTGATTAATGAGTAAAAAATCGCTGAAAGCCGCTCTTAAAGTTAGTTACCAAGTGTTTTACAGTTTAGTGAAGTATAGGACTGAATCTTAAGTGCTGGTAGGAGCTGAATTACAACAGGGTTGTCAGATTGGAACTGTGGTTCCCTGCCGAAAGGCATTTCAAAAACTGCCAAAAACCATAAAAATCCAAAACAATGCATGAAAAGCATATGATTTTAACCATTTCACCCAGAACAGCAATGTCAAACAATATTCCGTCCAATTGCCGGAAAACTGTCCAATCTGAGAACACTGGTAGTATGAGCTGTAAACTGAATTTTAGGTGACGTAATGTAATGAAATGAGCAATCACTGAAGGGAATCCCTTTTCGATGAACAAGGAAATATCTTAAAAATATCTTAGTGAATAGTTAAATGGTTGACTTTTCCAATCTCCATTACATTATTACACCACTTACCAGATCAGCTGGTAATACTGTACTGTTGTTACCCCGATTTGTACAGTGCATATGAACAGTATTCACAGTACTTCACTTTTCACACATTTTCATATGTTACAGTCTTATTCCAAAATGGATTACATTCATTTCCCCCTCAGAATTCTACACACAATACCCCACAATGAATAAAAGAAAAAATAAATAAATAAAATCAGATATACAAATTTATTGACAGTGTTGCCATGAATCTGATAAATAACCTGCTGTAAATCCAGCTGATTGGACATGATTTATAATGGACAAACCAAGCCATTAAGTCAGAGGGAATTGTCTGTAAACCTCAGAGAAAGGACTGTGTTGAGGCATAGATCTGTGGAAGTGTACAGAAACTTTTCTGCAGCATTTCAGGGCCCAATGAGCAAATGGGCCTCCATCATTTGTAAATGTAAGACATTTGTAACCACCGGGACTCTTCCTAAAGCTGTCTGTCTGGCCAGTCTGAGTGATTGGGGTAGAAGGGCCTTAGGCCTATTTTTATTTATTTATTTATTGCTGTGGTGGTCCTAAAGTTTATAAAGCTGCTTTGTGGCGATATCTATTTAAAAAAGTGCTATACAAAAAAACTGACTTAACTTGAATAGTCAGGAAGGTGACACAGAACCCAACGGTCAATGACAGAGCTTCAGCATTGCTCTTTGGGGAGAGGAGAAACTTCCAGATGTACAACCATTTCTGCTGCACTCCATCAATCAGGCCTATATAGTAGAGTGGCTACCCGGAAGCAACTCCTCAGTAAAAGGCAAAAACATTCTGCTGAGTTTAGCACCAAAAGTACTCTCAGAACATGATAAATGGAATATTATGGTCAAATGAAACAAAAATTTAGTGTTTTGTCTGGATGAAAATAGGCACCACTCATCACTTGGCATGTGCCATCCCTACAGTGAAGCATGGTGGTGGCTGCATCTTGTTGTAGTAGTGTTGTTATTCAACAACAGGAACTGGGAAACTAGTCAGAGTTGAGGAAAAGATTATTACACCAATGTAAAGGGACATCTTTGAAAAAAAAAACTCAACCACAGTGCTCTGGACCTCAGACCGGAGTGAACTCTTAGCACACAGCCAAGATAACAGGGGAGTGGCTTCATTCTCTCTGAGAATGTTCGTTGCCCAGCCAGAGCCCAACTTGAACTCGATCGAACATCAGGGGAGAGATCTGAAAATAGCTGTGCACCGATGCTTCCTGTCCATCACGAAGGAGCTAGAGAGGTTTTGCACAGAAGAATGGTAGAAACTGTCCAAAAACAAATGTGCTAAGCTTGTAGCATTACATTTTAAATGTACATTATTATTTAAATCACATCATTTGCCCAATTCTTTGTTGAAGAAGCAGCAATCACTGCCTCAATTATTTTTATTAAATTTGCCATATAACAAAATTTGGTAAAAGTGAAGCGCTGTGAATGCTTTCCATATGCACTGTAGATATAATGTAATCATTTTTATTCTGTAAGTTCACACAATTAATATAAATATATTTTCACAATTTGTATGCACAAAATAGCTCTGCATCTTAGTTTGCACATACCTTGCAGCCACTTTCCGAGAGATTACAACAGTAACTCTGGTCCAATACTCAAAGTCTGCTGTGTTATAGACAGATGGCTCTCTAAGCTCACGCCCATTGCCTTCACAGCCAGCAGCCCCAGGTGTGGCTGGGAAACAGCCCTCATGCACAAGCACCCATGTGCGCCCAAAATCATGTGAATACTGAAGTAGCACTGGAGCTAAAGCAGGAAATTCTGACTTGCACCCAGTAATCTATAATCAACAAATACAGGAATAAAAACAAGAACTTCAGGTTTGCAATAATGATGATAATAATAAAACAATAACAAAAAGTTGTTATGTAGACATCAGGTTGTATATAGACGGGGGCAGCTGTGGCCTGGTGATTGGAGAACTGGGCTTATGATCAGAAGTTTGCGTTTTGATTCCCAGAGCCAACAACTCATGACTGAAGTGCCCTTGAGCCAGGCACCAAACCTCTATCTGCTCCCTGGGCACCATGGCAAGGGCTGCCCACAGCTCTGGGAATGTATGCTCCCTGCCCCCTAGTGTTCACTAGTGTGTATATGAATGTTTTACTTCACAAATTGTGTTAAAATGCAGAGGACACATTTACAGGACCAATCACAGGACGCAGTGTAGCACAAAAGTGAGCACACCCCTCACATTTCTGCAGATATTTAAGTATATCTGTTCATGGGACAACACATAGAGGTATGTTTGGGGTCATTATCATGCTTGAACACTGCCCTCCGACCCAGTTTCTGGAGAGATGGGATCATGCTCAGCTTCAATATTGCACAGTGCATATTGGAGTTCATATGTCCCTCAATGAAATGTAACTCCCCAACTCCTGCTGCTCTCATGCATTCCCACCATCATGCTTGACTGTAGGCATAACATACATATCATTGTACCACACATGCTTGAGACCATCTGAACCAAACAAAGTAATCTTGGATCTCATCAGATCATAGGACATGGTTCCATTAATCCCTGTATTTTGTTGACATGTCTTCAGCAAACTGTTTGCAGTCTTCTTATGTATGGACTTAAGAAGAGGCTTCCTACTGGGGTGACAGCCATGCAGACAAATTTGATGTAGTGTCCGGCGTATGGTCTGAGCACTGACAGACTGACCCCCCACCTCTTCAATCTCTGCAACAATGCTGACAGCACTCCTGCTCCTAACTTTCAAAGACAGCATTTAGATGTGACACTGAGCATGTGCACTCAGCTTCTTTAGATGATCAACGCAAGGTCTGTTCTTACTGGACCCTGCTTTTAAAACGCTGGATGATCTCGCCCACTGTGCTGCAGCTCCATTTCACAGTGTTGACAATCTTCTTGTAGGGCAACAATTCGTCTATTAAGATCCTCAGAGAGTTATTTTCCATGAGGTGCCATGTTGGAACTTTCAGTGACAAGTGTGAGAGCTGTACTACAAGTGAACACACCTGCTTGTGTCACAAGCAGTGCTCAGTTTGGTCATTTAGGGGTGTAGTCTCTTTTTGGTGAACTCACTTTTGATGTCGGTTGTTTATTAATGGCTGTATATTGAGTTATTTTGAGGGAAGAATAAATTTACACTGTTATATAAGTTGCACACAGAATACTTTCCATTGTCTCTAAGTGCCATTTTGTCAGTGTTGTCCCTTGAAAAGATATACTTAAATAGTTGCAGACGTGTGTGTGGGTGTGTGTGTACAAAATGATTGATGTCTACATGACACATATATTGACCAAATACAGGTTTAGTCTATTAAACTGTCAAAGTCAAATCACTCTTTAACTGGAAGAGATATACCGAGATTGGAGTTAAATGCAAGTGTCAGTACCTTAAACTGCAAAGTGTATCCAGAGCGAATGCCTAGATCACGAGTCACTGCCATCCTGTCTCCATCAGATCGTCCAAATACCATGGCTGAAGGTGAAGGGGCACAGATAGTAATATTTTGTTCCGTGTTTATTCCCTCATTGCCCAACATTAACCAGACACTCATCTGATTGAGAGGATAATCAAATGCTGGCTTCTCATAAAAGTTCTGAGGAGAGTTATAACATGGACAAAAAAAGTTATGACCTAGTAAATTTCAGCTAACTCACATTTGTAAAAATGTTTTAAATAAGTCATCCTGGTTTACTAATCTACAAGCCAAATAATATAAAAGCCATGTGATAATGTGTTTACCTTCACATGCGCTGCCATATGCCTTTCCTCAAAGGGTTAAATCCAGTTGGATTTTAGCTACATCTCATTTATAAGTAAAGCAAACAAAAGCCACCAACTTGTTTTGTACTGCCACAGCAAAGCTGAAAATGCTGAGCAAATTGACTTGTGGCTCATATAAGCCTAATCAGCCATTTACCTTGCATTTGTATGTCTTGTATTTTCTATGCACTGCAATCCTCAGTGATTACTTGTTTCCCTTGCATTACTGGTTACAACCCTTGCTTTCTGTTTCATGGTTTATTTGGGTTCAAGAGCACAGTGCCTTTTGTTAGGGTTTTTCTTATTATTTTTCATGGGTGAAATGCGACCCAGAAACATGAAATTTGGCAGCATTGTAGAAGAGGTGTGAAATGACACAAAAAATGGCACCAATAATCCAAAGGGGGCAATTAACAAAAATGCAGTTTGTTATGCTTATAACTCATAGCGCAGATTTTCACAGACAAAATGCATTTTTTTTTCTTGAATCTTGGTCAAGGCAAGTCACTATGCAATCGGGACTATTAAGCCCCGCCTACTTAGATTTCTTGCTAAATTGCATTATTTGCAAAACCTACTTTTGCAAACTAGTCCTGTATGTGGATAAAAATCCACAAGACCCTGAACCTCAATAATCATTTAAAAAATTGCCACCATATGCAAATTAACACTTGCACAAATTCAAAAATCATGCAACAATTTGTAACAAAAATGCTTTAATTTAAAAAAATGATGCTTTGCAATTTGGTGTAAAACAACAATTTACCAAGTTTGATGCATTTTCATCACTAGGTGCTATAACAAAAAAATGTCTTTTTCTCATCAATGCTTCTTCTGTGAATTTCTGTAAAGACAACTTGATGCACCAAATTTTGTGACTGCCATAAGCCAATCGATTTTCAGTTGCTATGGGTTAACATTCACCAATCTTCATGAAGCTTCAGTACTATGTCTATCTTGGGGATTTCTTAGAACTACTGAAATTTCACATGATTTCACTAGTGGGGCACTACTTAAAAATACAGTTTATTACATATTACACATACATTTCTTCAAAGTCAAGTAACTGTTTTCTGGCCATGGTCCTCATTTGGAAATGGGGGGGGGGCTGCTCTGGGTGGGAATGAGCTCTTGTTCATGAGTGATGGTAAGAGGGAGCGGGAGATCAACAGGTGGATTGGTGTGGGGTCAGCAGTAATGCAAACTCTGTATGTAATGCAAACGATCTATGTTCCCACCTGCACCTCAGGTCATGAGCTTTGGGTAATGACCGAGAGCACCGACCCCCATACATTTGGAGAGTCATACATTTGGCAAACTCAAAACAAGCCTTCTTATTTTGCCTGCAAGTTAAAACGTTTTTCTGAACACTCTTCCATAAAGCCCAGCTCTATGGAGTATCCGGTTTATTGTGGTCATATGGACAGATATGCTTGGGAACTTTGCAGCTCCTTCCGGATTACCTTTGGTCTCTGTGCATCCTCTCTGATTAATGCCCTCCTTGCCTGGTTTGGGAGATTTGGTTGGTGCCCTCCCTTGGCAGTTTGTTGTTGTACCATGTTCTTTGCATTTGATGATAATGGATTTGATGGTGCTCCAGGGAATCATTAGATATTTGGATATATTTTATAACTTAACCCTGTTTGTGATACAGGGAGGGATTGCTGTTTTGGAGGAACCCAGAATTACACACACACACATGCATACGAAAGGCGGGTTTAAGGGGTTTTAATCACGGTATGAAATAAGAGAGGCAAGGAACAGAGAGGGCAGGCCTGAGGGAAGAGAACCGGGCTAAAGGGGAAATAATACAGCAACTGCCGTTAATGACAGTGGGAGGCATATGTCGTCCACCCTCAGGCATGGAGGACTGTGACCAGGATCAGGCTGTGAACGGCGTCTGTCGTCCACCCTCAGGCATGGAGGACTGTGACCGGAATCAGGCTGGGGGCGGCGTCTGTCGTCCACGTCAGGCACGGCAGACTTGAGACCGGGATCAGGCTGTGGGCGACCCCTGTCGTCCACGTCAGGCATGGCAGACTCGTGTCCGAACAGCAGAACAGGCAGAATCAGGTACGTGGAACTATGACCATTATCAGACTGTGGGCGGCGGGTGCCACTCACATCAGGCATGGCTGAACAGGCAGGCTCAGGAACAGGGAACTGCGACCAGGATCAGACGGTGGGCGGCGGGTGCCACTCACATTAGGCACGGCTGAACAGGCAAGATCAGGCAGTGGGCAAGGAGGCATAGCAAGACGATGCTCCAGGAAAACCCAAACAAAGGAAAACAAACGAACAACAGAAAACAGAGGAAAGGAAACCAAAACAACTTAGGGCTCGCTTAGCGTACATGAAGCGTAAAAAAAGGTAACCAAGCTCTGACGCGGAAAAATGGAACAGAAAAAACACGGAACACTTGCATGACTGGCTACAAGAAAAACAACAAGAAAACTCACCGCAACAAACACTCTTCTTCGCAACATACGCTAATGCTCCCATGAGGGAGCCGTGCGCAAATGTCTGCTTAAATGGTCGCGCTGATGAGCCTGACAAGGATCAGGTGAACCTCATCAGCGCATGTGTTGCCCAACAACACGACCCAGGCATGTGACTGGCTTGCTGGGAAGCATTGTGCTTCAGTGCAGCCAGCCCAGACGCTTTCCAGCCATTAACAGTTAGGAGTCGGTCAGCTACCTCTGCGGCCACCAGAGGAAGCCATCTCCACGAATGCTTCTCAAGAACCACCTGTAGATCCACCAGAGAGGGAGGAACTGCAACTAACAGACCACCAACGCGCAATCCGTGAAAACAGGAACACCTGGCTAGTGTATTTAGGTTGGTGCCCAGCCAGGGCTCCCCAACTCTATTTGTGCTCCCTTGCACGCTTTGCTAGGGATACCGGTAACATGACTTGTCTTTTAGAATCGCAGGTAAGCCTCCGGGCTGAGGGGACAAACATATGTATCCATACCCCTTGAACTTTTCCATATTTTGTCACATTACAACCACAAACATAAATATATTTAATTGGAATTTATTGTGAAAGATCAACACAAAGTAGTATACAATTCTGAAGTGGAAATAAAATTATACATGATTCAAAACATTTTTTACAAATAAAAAATTGAAAAGTGCGGTGTGCAAAAGTATTCTGAGTCAATGCTTTGTGGAACCACCTTTTGCTGCAATTACAGCTGCAAGTCTTTAAGGTTATGTCTCCACCAGCTTTGCACATCTAGTGACTGACATTTGTGCCAATTCTTCTTTGCAAAACAGCTCATTTATTTTGCATTTTGCATTATGTTTCATCAACTTTAGACAATGGACAATGAAACTGAAACACCTGTCATTTTAGTGTGGGAGGTTTCATGGCTAAATTGGACCAGACTGGTGGCCAATCTTCATTAATTGCACATTGGACCAGTAAGAGCAGAGTGTGAAGGTTAAATTAGCAAGAGAAGAGCACAATTTTCCTCAAAATATTGCAATGCACACCACATTATGGGTGACATACAAGAGTTCAAAAGAATTGTTGGTGCACGTCTTGCTGGCACATCTGTGATCAAGACAGCAAGTCTTTGTAATGTATCAAAAGCCACGGTATCCAGGGTAATGTCAGCATACCAACAAGAAGGACAAACAACATCCAACAGGATTAACTGTGGACGCAAGAGGAAGCTGTCTGAAAGGGATGTTGGGGGCTAACCCAGATTGTATGCAAAAACATAAAACTACGGCTTCCCAAATCACGGCATAATTCAATGTGCACCTCAACTCTCCTGTTTCCACCAGAACTGTCCGTTGGGTGGGTCAATATACACGGCTGGGCTGCTTTAGCCAAACCTTTGGTCACTCATGCCAATGCCAAACGTCAGTTTCAATGGTGCAAGGATCGCAAATCTTGGGCAGTGGACTATGTGAAACATGTATTGTTCTCTGATGAGTCCACCTTTACTGTTTTCCCCATATCTGGGAGAATTACGGTGTGGAGAAACCCCAAAGAAGTGTACCACTCAAACTGTTGAATGCCCAGAGTGAAGCATGGGGGTGGATCAGTGATGGTGTGGGCTGCCATATCATGGCATTCCCTTGACCCAATACTTGTGCTAGATGGGCACATCACTGCCAAGAAGTACCGAACCATTCAGGAGGCATGTGCATCCAATGGTTCAAACATTGTATCCTGAAGGTGGTGCCGTGTATCAGGATGACAATGCACCAATACACAC
>JAYDZF010000007.1:13326852-13342869 GCA_034509105.1 Microcambeva barbata | reverse complement strand
GTGCTCTGCTCTCTCTCCACTCCAGGCATCCAGCCCCAGCCTGGTTACTAGTCGCCTCATCCCTCCGGCTCATCACTTCAAAAGTGCTCCTCCTGCCTCTGCTTCGTTTACAATAAACACCTTGTGTTCCGCATCTTCGTCTCCAGACCTATTTATTGAACAGTTTTTGACACTACAGTTTCATTAAATCCATTAAGAATTTTTAAATAACTCTTCACCAGTCTCAGAAAGAATAAACGTTGGGTTTTAAATATTTTGTGCATTTAAATCCTTTCATATTTATGAAAACATGCATAGGATGATTAATATCACACCTTACTAAAATACAAAGAAGATCCAGATGACACAACACCACAGCCTTGGTCTGGGTTCACTATCTCTCCACCAGTTACCTCCTGCCATGTGGTTGTTAGTTCTTCTCGCGATTCAAAGTCTGAGAGTACACTAGTGGGCAGTGGGGAGGAAGGCCGGCAGTCTGTGCCAGAGAAGTTTTCATCACACCTGTCCAGAGAGAGAAATTAAAAAAAAAAAAAAAAAATATATATATATATATATATATATATATATATATATATATAACAATTATTTATTATGAAACAAATGAGAAAGGACTGCATTTAATTTCTGTCTGTCTTTTTAAATGGTTGTTGCCTCACTTGCAGTGACCGTGATCACACAAGCCATATCCATGGCACATTTGTGGACACTGCTGCCCAATGTAGATATCATCTAGAGACCACTCATCCTGTTCTCTGAAGTAGTTTTGCATCCATCGAAATCGTGTGGCACTGGACCTGAAGACAAGTAAATGCAGGTTAGATATAGTGAGACCCATCTCTTTGTGGCTGTTTAGTTTTAATCAGACATGATTGTTTGTTCATTATGACTAATAAAACCTATATCATGGTCATGCACAACACTACCTGTTGCCAAACCAACGCCAATCATCTGCACCTGAACCACATTAACTGGCGTGTATTTTCACCACAATCCATGCCAGATTGTCTGACCAGTTACCTCATGTCCCGTGTCCAATCCAGTGTTTATTCTGAATGTTCTATCAGTATTCTGATCCTCTTGTCTCGTCTACGTTTACATTCAAGCCTGCTCCTTCTGTACCTTCGCCTCGTGATGATTACGCTAATAATCCATTGTTTGTTGATTTTCATTGTTTTTTTCCTTCAGGAGTTTTCTGCCCTCATGCAAGGTTTCAGTTTTCATTTGTAAATAAAGTTTGTTGTTCGTTTAAACCTGCGTTGTGTGTGTCTGTTCGCTGTGCCTCCTTACATAGCACCGTTGCGCGTCACAGCACAATCTGGCCATGGAGCACCCAAATCAGCACCCGACTGGGTCGGACGATTGCGAGACTTCCCCTGCTACCAACCAGCGAAGGTTAGACCAGCACGAAGGTCTTTTGGCTACATTGCTCCAGGAGAACCGAGCGCTGCTCGCCCAGGTCTGCGATATGAGCGTCAAGGTTGCTCAACTGAAGTCAGTGCTGTCTACATCTGCACAGCCTGCTACAGTGCCGAACGTGCCTACACCGCCTGCTCCCACAGCACCGATAGAGGTTTCGCCCACGCCTCGTTCGATGATACCGATTGCGCACCCCGAACAATTCCGAGGCGATCTGCAGCAATGCCGTGGCTTCTTGTTCTAGTGCCAACTCATTTTCTGTCAGCAAGCCCAGAATTTTTCCACCGACACAGCCAAGATCACATATATCCTCAGTCTACTACGTGGTCAAGCACTCACCTGGGCTGAAGCCTCCCAGGTAGACCCCAACTCGTGCAACCAGTTCCTGTCCCGTTTTCAGGCCGTGTTTGACCGAACCGACTATGCCGGCAATGTGTCCTCCCGTCTGCTGAATCGACACCAGGGAAACCGCTCCGTTGCCGAATTCGCAGTCCAGTTTTCTACATTGGCCACTGAGTCCGGCTGGAACGACGTCGCCCTGAAAGGGGTGTTCAGAGGAGCGCTCAGTGAGCGGCTGAAAGACGAGCTTGCTTCCCGTGACGAACCAGCCGACTTACAGGCTCTCATAGATCTGACTGTACGACTGGACAATTGGCTTCGCAAGCGACAGGTGCGCCGGAACCACAATCTTTCAATGACCCGAGATCCCGAGACTATGCCTAGCTCCAGCACAACGCCAGCAGCCTTTACTCGTCCCTTGAAACCACCGGAGGAACCCATGCAGATCGGCCAGTACCACGTATCTGCTGAGGAGCGCAGCCGTCGGCTCCAGGCCGGACTCTGTTTCTACTGCGGGGGTGCGGACCATCTGCGAGCCACCTGCACGTTCAGGTTAAAACGGGGACACCTGGCAGTCAAAGTGAGTACGAGCCGTTCTCTATTATCCCGTCTTCTCTTGCCAGTCTCCTTCAGGCTTCCCAGAGGTCTACTTGAAGTCACAGCCCTAGTGGACTCCGGCGCCGAGGCCAACCTCATCGATCACCAATTTGCCCAAGAAGCTGGTTTCAGTCTGGTACCCCTCTCTGTGCCAGTTAGAGCCATCACGTTAGATGGCAAGACCCTAGCTCACTTCATGCACCTGACGTCTCCGGTAGTCATGACCACGGCCGGTAATCCCCAGGAGACTATACAGCTGTCTGTAATCCACGCCTAGGAATATCACCACCTTTGGGAGGTATTCAACAAGGATCGCTCCAAGCCACCCCATCGCCCTTATGACTGCACCATCGACCTGTTTCCAGGGGCGCCTCTACCCTCCTCACGCCAGTATTCCTTATCACGCCCGGAGAGAGAGGCAATGGATGACTACATCTCCGAGAGTCTTGCGGCAGGACTTATTCTACCCTCCTCTTCCCCCCCCCCCGGGAGCTGGATTTTTCTTCGTGCAAAAGAAGAATGGGTCTTTCAGACCCTGTATTGATTATCGTGAAATCAATGTCATCACCATCAGAAACAAGTACCCACTTCCTCTCATCTCATCTATGTTTGAGACCCTTCACAGTGCCACGGTTTTCACCAAACTCGACCTGAGAAATGCTTACCATCTTGTCCGAATCTGGGAGGGGACAAGTGGAAGACAGCCTTAAACACTCCCAGTGGTCATTTTGAGTATTGCGTCCTCCCTTTTGGCCTCACCAATGCTCCAGCTGTTTTTCAACACCTTGTCAATGACGTTCTCCATGATTTTATTAACCGCTTCATCTATGTGTACCTGGATGACATCCTGATCTTCTCATCTAGTCTAGATAATCATGTTCGTCATGTCAAGAAGGTTCTGAACTGCCTCCTCCAAAATTGTCTATTCATGAAGGCAGAGAAGCGTGTCTTCCACACCAAGTCCGTACCCTTCCTTGGGTTTATCCTTCAACCAGGCAGTGTCAAGGAGAAGATCCAGAGAAGATTCACGCAGTGGTGGAGTGGCAGACACCCAGCAATCGAAAACAGCTCCAGAGGTTCCTTGGCTTCTACCAAAGATTTATCAGAGGGTACAGTCAGATCGCCACAACTCTCACCTCCCTCACGTCAACTAAGATTCCGTTCACCTGGCCCCCCAAGGCCCAATCATCATTCCAACAGCTCAAGAAACTGTTCACTACCGCCCCGATCCTGGTCCAGGTGGATCTGTCACTCCAATTCATTGTGGAAGTTGATGCCTCCAATACCGGGGTCGGGGCTGCTCAGCGGACAGAGGCTAACAGTCTCTTACACCCCTGTGCCTTTTTTTTCACACCGCTTGTCACCCGCCAAAGCCAACTACGATATCGGTAATCAAGAGCTGCTAGCGGTTAAACTGGCCCTTGAGGAGTGGTGTCATTGGCTCGAGGGAGCTGAACAACCTTTCGTGGTCTGGACAGATCACAAGAATCTCGCTTACATTCAGACGGCCAAGAGACTGAACTCCCGCCAGGCACAATGGGCTCTTTTCTTTGCTCACTTCCGCTTCACCCTCACCGACCAGGTACCCGGAATACCAAGCCTGATGCTCTCTCCCGCCTCTACTTACAGGACGACGGGGACTCTCCCCAGCCAGAGAAGACAATCCTTGCTAATAAATGGGTGGTCGCCAGTCTCACATGGGAGATCCACGACACTATCCAAGCCGCCCTGGTTAATGAACCTTCCCCCGCTGCGACCCCATCCAATCATCAGTATGTGCCCACGACCGCATGGCCGGCCATCCTAAGATGGGCACATGACTCCTGGTTCTCTGGCCATCCCGGAGCCACCCGCACCTGGAACCTCCTTGTCAGACGGTTTTGGTGGCCCCAGATGAGAAACGATGCCAAGGAGTATGTTGCTGCATGTGCTATATGTGCCTCTGGACTGCTGCAACCACTTTCTGTACCTGGTCATCCCTGGTCTCACATCGCCTTAGACTTTGTCACCGGACATCCTGAGTCTCACGGAAAGACTACAATTTTAACCTCAGTCGACCGATTCTCGAAGGCCGTACACCTGCCCTTCCGAAGCTGCCTTTGGCCCTCGAAACGGCCTCCATCCTGGTCAACCATGTGTTCCGCATACACGGTATTCCTGTCGAAATCATCAGCGACCGCGGCCCCCAGTTCACCTCCAGAGTCTGGCGGGCCTTCTGTGAGTGCCTCTGGGCTTCGGTCAGCCTCTCCTCTGGCTTCCACCTTTTGTCTAATGGACAGGCTGAACGCGCCAACCAAGAGATGGAGGCCACTCTTCGGCACGTCACAAAGCGAAGTCTCAAGTCATGGAGCGTTTTCCTCCCCTGGGTGGAGTACGCCATAAACAGCCATAAGGCCTCCACCACCGGACGATCACCTTTTGAGGCCACCCTGGATTACCAGCCACCACTCTTTCCAGAACAGGAGCAGGAGATAGCGGCTCCTTCGGTGACTCGCCACATCCGCCGGTGCAGGAGAATCTGGAGGCTAACAAGACTGCTCTTCTGGTATCCCAAGCCAAGATGGAACGCTTGGCCAACCGCCACCGCTGACCCACACCGCACTACAAACCTGGTCAGCTTGTGTGGCTTTCGGCCAAGAACATTCCCCTCCGCTGCACTTCCCACAAGCTAGCCCTCTCACCTATGCCTGCCTAGCAGACCGCCTCCTCCCGTCCGGCTTATTGACGGAGCACCGGCCTATACTGTGCACCGCCTCCTTAACTCCCACCGGCGTGGCTAAGGCATCCAGTACCTTGTTGACTGGGAGGGCTACGGTCCTGAGGAACGATCATGGGTTCCCTGCTCTGCCATTCTAGACTTATCAGAGACTTCCACAGGAACCACCCAGAGAAACCCATTGGGGGGGGGGTGATGTCACATTCTCGCTCCACTGCCTACTCTACCTGTTGCCACACCCACGCCAATCATCAGCACCTGAACCTCATTAACTGGCGTGTATTTATACCACTGATCTTCACCACAATCCTTGCCAGATTGTCTGACCAGTTACCTCATGTCCTGTGTCCAATCCTGCGTTTATTCTGACTCTTCTATCGGTATTCTGATCCTCTTGTCTCGTCTACGTTCACATTCAAGCCTGCTCCTCCTGTACCTTTGCCTCACAAAGATTATGGTAGTAATCTGTTGTTTATGTTGATTTTCATTGTGTTTTTCCTTCAGGAGTTTTCGGCCCTTGTGCCAGGTTTCAGTTTTTGTGTCCCAATATGTAGTAGTAGTAATAATAATAATTATTATTATTATTATAGTAATAATAATTTAGTGCCTTCACTTATGCAATGGAATATCAGATAAAGGAGTACACAAAGAGAAAGAGCAATGTTCAGTAAAGAGTAAAGTTTTTAATTGACCTTTGAAGGAATAGATGGAGTTGCAATGAAGTTCCAGCGTTCTAATGTTATGCCTAGTTCACACTACAGATTCTCTGACAGATGCGTCAGCTTGGAGACAAAATTTTTATCCAGTCAATCAGCTCTTTATCTATATGTGATGTGTTCAATGACTCAATCTGATTTGCTCACTAATAACTAGCCGATCATGCAGAAAAATCAAGCATGGCTACAGAAACATATCATCAGTTGGACAGACATGCACAGATGTTTTGAACATGACAACTATTTATTGTGATAAAAAGGATACACAATAAGCGAGAATATTATAGAATATGTAAAGGCCTAGAGTCTAAAACAAGAGGAATAAACCAGGAGCACACAAACAAGTGGGAACAATTAAAATAAAATGCACAAAGGAAAACAAGTTATTTTAGTTCAAACTAATTTTTCATATTTATTTTTTTTTGTCATATTTAATGTGCAGAAAGGTACAAATGTTTAATGTGTTTTTGTGGAATAGCATTTACCAGGTTTTTTGAGGTAGAGAAAGAGTGATCCTTTTCCAGGAAGTGAACTCGGATGGATGGTACACACTTTGGGCAGTGAACTCTGTGCAGCTTGGCATGCCTGGAAGACAGGCCTGTGCATAAAAGTTATGGGGTAGGATTATTCCAGCCTCACTGACAGAAATGCTACATTACAAAAAAAAAAACGTTAAATGTGCAAATGCAATTAGTACAAAAATGAAAACCTTCACACAGATCATGCCACTACTTTCCCTAGCCTACTCCCTTCCCATAGTGCATCTTAGTGCCATCTCCTCCCAAGGATATTAACACGCATGGATATGCTTATTCACATGACATAAAACATTATTTATTAAACTAGGTAGTCTACTTCCATGGTTAAGTTATGATGTAATCTTTGAGTTGTTTTGAAGTCACTTACAATAGGGCCAAAAAGTATTTAGTCAGCCTCTGATTGTTCTCTTACTTAGAAAGATGAGAGAGGTCTGCAATTTTCATGATCGGTAATAATAATAATACATTTTATTTGTTATGCACTTTACATTTGGACACAAATTGTTGTTATAAATGAAGATGAAGCAGAAACAGCAGTATCAGAGGACATTGTGTCACTTCGAATATATAGTTGTATATCGTCGGCATAGCAGTGAAACGGTATTCCGTGTCGGTTTTTAATTTGACCACGGGGAAGCATGTATAAACTGAAGAGTACAGGCCCTAGTACTGACCCCTGTGGAACCCCGTAACTTAATGGGATCGAAACCAGTCGAGAGCAACATATTTGAGTCTGATGTAATTTAACCTATCAAGGAGTATGCCATGGTCAATTGTATCAAAAGCTGCAGACAGATCAAGGAGATTGAGTAGTAAAGGGGAGCCAGAATCCGCTCTCATCAAAAGGTCGTTGGTGACTCTGACTAGAGCCGTTTCTGTGCTGTGAGCCAAACGAAAACCAGACTGGAATTTTTCAAAAATGTTATTGTATTTCAAATGATCCTGAAGATGAGTAGCAACGACATTTTCCAATACTTTTGATGAAAAAGGAAGGTTAGATATCAGCCTATAGTTAGCAAGGACATCAGGATCCAGGGTTGGTTTTTTGAGTAGTGGTCTGATCATAGCAGTTTTTAATGAAGCTGGTACATGGCCTGCTTTTAGAGACTGGTTCATTACCTTTGTAATCAAAGGACATATTGCAGCAATGTGTGCTTTTACTAAGGTAGTTGGAAAAGGATCTAAGGCACATGTGGACGATCTCATCCTTCTGGTGATGTTTTCGACCCTTTGTTGCGAGACTTCAGGAAAACACGTTAAAGGCTTGGAAACCTTAAACTGTATATGCGAAGTCTTCATGAATGGATGTATGTTGCCAATAAAATTTGAACGTATTGAGTCTATTTTCATTTTTAAAAAAGCCATAAAATCATTACAACGTTCTTCATTTATTCCATTTAGCAAAGGAACCTGTGGTTTGAGAAGATAATTTATAGTGGAAAAAAGCAGCTTAGAGTTTCTCCTACTCTTGTTTATAATGCCTGAGTAGAACTGTGAGCGAGCCTTTCTACAGGACTGTGAGTACGTCCTTTGATGTTCCCGGTAAGCCAATCTATGGACAGTAAGGCCAGAGTTCTTATAACACTTCAACTATGAGAGACAAAATGAGGGAAAAAATTGTATTTGATCAATAACAAAAGTTCAACATATTTTGGCCCATTCCTCGATGCAGATCTCATCTAGAACAGTGATTGTTTTGGGTGCTGTCATTGAGCAACACAGACATTCAACTCCCTCCACAAATTTTATATGGGGTTGAGGTCTAGAGACTGGCTATGCCACTCCAAGATGAAATGCTTGAAATGCTTTTTGCAGAGCCAATCCTTTGTTGCCCGAGCGGTGTGTTTGGAAATCATTGTCATGCTAGAAGACCCGTCCACATTCAATCTTTAGTACTCTCACTGATGGAAGGAGGTTTTTGCTTAAAATCTCACGATACATGGCCCTGTTCATTCTTCCCTTAACACTGATCAGTCACCCTGTCCCCTTTGCAGAGAAAAACAGCCCCACAGCATGTTTCCACCCCATGCATCAGAGTAGATATGGTGCAACTCGCCATTGTTCTTCCTCCAAACACAACAAGTTGAGTTTTTACAAAAAAAAAATCTATGTTGGTTTCATCTGACCACATGTTATTCTCCCAATTTTCTGGCAAAGTTCAGACAGGCCTGTACATGAACTGGCATAAGCAGGGTGACACACCTGGCACTGCAGGATTGGAGTCCCTTTTGACGTAGTGTGTTAGTGATGGTAGCCTTTGATACTTTGGTCCCAGCTCTCTGCAGGTCATTCACCAGGTCCCGCTGTGTAGTTCTGGGATTTTTGCTCACCGTTCTCATGATCATTTGACCCCAGAGGATGAGATCTTGTGTGGGGCCCCAGTCTTCCATTTACTTACAATTGCAGCTGATTTATTCACACCAACCTGCCTATTGTAAATTCACTCATCCCAGCCTGGTGCAAGTCTACAGTTGTCTTTCTGGTGTACTTCAACAGCTCTTTGGTCTTGGCCATTATCGAGTTTGGAGTCTGACTGTTTGAGGCTGTGGACAGCTGTCTTTCTAACAGATAATAAGGCCACATAGGTGCCATTAAACAGGTAACAAGTGGAGGACAGAAGAGCTTCTTGAAGAAGTTACAAGTCTGAAATCTTGCTTGTTTGTGGGTGACCAAATACTTAATTTCTACCATAAATGTTTTCCTCATTTTGTCTCTCTTAGTTGAAGTCTACCCATGATGAAAATTTCAGACCTCTTTCAACTTTATAAGTAGGAGAACTTGCATAAATAAATTAATAAATACTTTTATCCCCCACTGTATCTATCATCTGGTTCTCTTCCAAATTTCTTAGATACTTACACTTGCACCTCCTGGAACTAATCACTTAATTGCAGCCTAATACACAGCTGAGTCACATTATTATGTCCACTTCCCCATGATCCCCTGTGAGCTGGCTTTGTGGCATTTAATGTGCAATTAATATGTGTCTGTTAAGGGTAAACTGGGTTGTGAAAAGGGATATTAGTACTAATCCAGTTTGCAAACTGTTAACAGATGCAGCCCCACTGTCCCACTACAGTGCCTTGCAAAAGCATTCACCTTTGAGGGGTCTGATGGTTATTGTTTATTATTTCATACATGAGAAGTTTAGAATGTAAAATCAGCAGTATGTGGGAGACATTTGGAACAAAGGGATATTGTATGTTTGTGCAGAAGCTAGGGGCCAATGTAAGATTGATATGGTGTGAGTTTTGGGTTTTGTTGGTTATGCATTTCAAAGTAAATGTAGTCAATGTGTAATGGTTGCCAGATGTTGGGTGTCCAATGTCTATACGTTCGATGTATAAAAGCTGTTGTTCGTTAACTAACCGGGAGAGAATCTTTTAGCTCTCTCCGGACAAGCTAGATGTCTTTAATGATGCTGTGTGCTACTTTGTAATAAATATTTTTTCAACCAACACCCTCCATCAGCATCGAGATTAAAGACACATCAAAGATTTGGCGTCACGAACCGCGACGATCTGCGGCTGATCACGGACGTCACGGGCGACCTCTACGCATCGTTCTCAGCTTTGAGCCGGCTTTTAACCGGGTGAGTTCATCTTCACCTGATGAGAAGCTGATTAGTTTGCATTGGTTGTTTTGTGGCTTTTGTGGCTGCACCGTTAAAGTACCTTAAAGAGTGTCTTTGCTGAATTGCAGTGTTTGTAGTTGAACTCCATTCTAAATTCTTGATTGCGGAAAATAGAAGTTTTAAGACTAAGTAATGTTGAAGTAAAGAGTTTTTTTGGGGAAAAAAAGAGAAGTTTATGTAAATAGAGTTAAAAGAGTAACGATAAGAAGAGGAAAATAGAGTACATGTACTGAGAAGTTAGACAATGTAGTCTAAAGAGGAGAATAAGGAATAAGTTAAGGAAAAAGTGTAGAATGTCTAACGATACAGTGGGTTTAATACGCCATGCAAGATTATTAAGTTTAGGGCCTTATTACTTCTAAACGGTAAGACATGGACATTAGTCACTACGTGAAAATTGGCTTTGGGTCTAATTAAGCTAAAATAGTGTTGTGCCTGGGCCCAGGTAAATTGGATGATAAGGAATAAGGTTAAGAGTTTGAGAAATGGAGACAAGGTAAAAAGGAAAATAGGTGAAATAGGAAAAGTGAATAAAAGAGAGGATGAAGAGTAAAAGAGTGAAAGAGAAGAGCATGCGTTGGTTGAAGAAGAGTTAAGGACAAATAAACGTTTAAAGGAAACAACGTTTATAGAGAGTTTAAAGAGAAATGCATGCTTTACGTGAAGAAGGGAATTAGATTTCTTGGCCAGAAACTGTGTATAATGTGGTAAAAAGTCGCGTTTAGAATTAAATGTCTGTGTTCTGATTCTTGGGGGTTTTAGGTGTGTGCGTAGAGTACTCTTGTGTGTCTGTGGGTTACTTCGTGTGAGAGAACGTGGCCGCTCCTCTGTCTGTGTGTGTGTGTGTGAGAGAGAGAGAGAGAGAGAGAGAGAGAGAGAGAGAGAGAGAGAGCAGGTGGTTATGACCCCCGTATCGCATCTCAGAGCTAAACTCTGACTGTCCGAGTGTTTAAAATGATCATTTTGAGTTTTAAATAAGGTTAAAGTGATAATATTACTGATAAGTTGGTAATGAGCTTCTGAAAAAGGGACTTTTTTAGACTGTTAAAGAATATATGAGTTTTCAGAAGACGTTTTTATTTGGTTAAAATGAGCCTATTGGGACTAGTTAAGTATTCACATTAAAGTGTATATTGAATGGTATAAGCTATAGTCTTTGGCAACAAGAATTTGGCAACTGATTGATTGGCTGATGCATTTAGTTGGTTGTTTGGTTTAGATTCTGTTGATGGTAGTGAATAGGTGTGAGCATTCATTTGTGGTTGCTTAGTGTTGTGAATTCACATGTGTGTGGTTCCGATTCCTTTGGAGTGGGCAAATTCCTTTTAGTGGGTGAATTAAAAAATAGTGGTTAAAAAGGGGAATATAAATAGGTTAAAAACTTAGCTTTGGGTAAATAGTGTTCAATTTAATAGGGAAACCCAGTAGGGAATTACAACAATGGAAAAGAAGAATATCAAAACACCGAAAGTAATTACGCCTGTTGATGTAGATACGAAGAATAATCCTTTAATTAAAGGGGTTGCAAAAATCTCAGAGAAGTGGAGCAAGCGATGGCCTGACATTAACCAACCATGGCTGATAGAGGGGACCCTTAATCCGGATGTCATTAAAACAATGGAGGTACAAAGCGGAACAGAAGAGGGGCAGAAAGGGAGAGAAACGTAACGTAATGAAAATAGACGAATGGAGCTTGGGGTTCTTGGGTTATTTGAAAATGAGGGACAGAAATTGAAAAAAGCAGCAAAAGATAAATTGGATAAAGCTGTAAAGGAAATAGGGAAGAATATGAAAATAATAGAAAAACATATGGCAGAGATAAATGCACCTTTTTCAAATGTGGACCCAATCAAGACACCCCCACCCTATGAGAAGGAAGTGAAGTTTAAAGAAGTCTATCCTCAGCTCCCAGTGATAAGTCAAGAGAGTAATTATCACATCAAAGATGTGGATGATCGGGTGATAGAGATGGGATAAGCAGAGACAACGATTAAGATGTTTCCAAGTACTAGAAACAAGAGACCATGAGACGATGGAAAACTAAAGGTGAAGATGAAGAGGCTGGAGTTTGAAGAAGAAAGTGATGAAAGTGGAAGGAATTATGGGTGGATATGACCCATATTAGAGAGAGCAGAAAAGAGAGGAAAGAAAACAAGGAGGAGAGCTGATGCAGGAGATGAAAGTTCTGATGAAAGTGTGAATGGAGACAGTGATTTTTCCTGCAGCATCCAGCACAGGAATTGAGGAAGGAAGAAGAAAAGCTTTAAGGGAAGTTGACAGAAGCATAGATAGATGACTTTCGTACTTGGAAGAATCTACATCTGGGGAGAATCAAAGAGCAGTGGATAAACAACTGAAGGAATTGCAGTTACAGAAAGAAGACCTGCAAAAGGAAGGCTCCAGGGGATTGGAGAGGGCATATGTCCCATGTTCAAGGAAATGAAAGAGATATGAAAAGATGTGTCCAGTAGTCATCCGAGGACAGTCTTGGCAAAATACAGATATGTCAGACATACTAGAGAAGTTACCTACTCTTCAGGATGCAGCGCATCCTTGGATTTCGAAGTTGGAGTAGATTATGGTGGGAAAGCATCCTGCTGTAGGAGATATTAAGAGACTTTTGGCTAATCTCCTTGGAGTTTCAGCCATGGAAGAGATTATCAGAAAGCTGGACTTAATTGTTTCGTCATGACTGCTGAGAATGATTCGGAGCTGTTCTCAGCGAATAGAGGTCAAGTGTGAAGAGCGTTGAGAGATATGTTTCCAACAAATGTGCATCCTGATAATATTCTCATTGAACTACTGGGACAGGAAGAGAACCAGAGAGCTTATGTGTCGAGAAGTGTCACATAAGCAAATGACCCAGATGCAAATCAAATGGAGCAGTCAATTTTGAGAGCCAATATACAGAAGGGGTTACTTCTACCAGTGAGAAGCAAGCTAGCAGAAGTGGTTGGTCTTGGAATTATGGCAAAGAGTGTTTATACAGACCATATAGCCCATCAAGTGGAGCTTTGCAGGAAGAAGGAGCATGATCAGAAAGAGCAAGATCAAGAAACCCTCAGAAAGCGCCGAACCAGGGTCAGTCATCATCTGTGGTTCCAGTTGTTTCCTGCCCACAGCCAGCTCTTGGTCAGGTTCAGAGCTGGAGAGGAAAAGGAAATTTTGGAAGAGGAAGAGGAGAGAGGTTTAATCCTTATTATCAGCAATCATCATAAGTGTGCTTCAATTGTGGACTCTTTAGACACTTTGCTCGTGAGTGCAACAAGCTGAGAGACAACTTTAGAGGAAACTCTAGAGGAGAAGATTACGCTTAGGGATGTGATTTTGTTGCAGGAAGCTGCTCCTGAAATGGATAGACAGTTGTGGCTAGATCAAGGTGCCACCAGGGACTCTACTGGACTTTGGAGAAACCATGAGGAGCTAACCCATGTGCTTCCTTAATCATCAGAGCGAACAGGTCTGGAGGTGCTATTATCACCCCATGTAGCAAGGGGGGAGGTTAAGAGAAAGATCATAAAGGAGTATGGTTTTTGGGCACCATGTTTGCTTGAAGAGATTATTTTATTGGCAGGTGTACAATATGTTTGAAGAATAATGTTCGAAGGGGTGTGATGGTTCCTCCTGGTTAAATTCTAACTCCAAGGGGTCCTATGCATGAATTAGTTGTGGATTTTGTTGATATGATAAGACCAGTTGAGGGTAATAGATATATGTTGGTGGTTGTGGATAGATTTTCCCGATGGCCTGAAGCTTGTCCAACAAAGAGGAAGGATGCTCAATCAGTTGCAAAATTTTTGTGTAGAGAGGTGGTGGGGTATAAGCAGGTGGGGTATCCCAGACAGGATATCTTCAGATAATGGGAGAGAATTTGTGGACAAAACGGTAAAATTGATTTTGCAAAAATTGGGGATGAAACAGCATCTTGGTTCAGTTTATCATCCGAAAATGAATGGTGTGCTGAAAAATCGTATTGTAAAAATTTGTCAGCATACGGGTTTAAATTGTGTTGCAGCGTTTCCATTGGCGCTAATGGTGTGTCGCTCGAGTGAGCTGTGTGATTTGCATATGACACTTTATGAGTTGATCATGGGTAGACGAATGCCAACACCATGTTTGCATACAAGTGGAAAGGGTCCAACTTTGAGTCTTTTGGAAGATGAAATGAGAGTGTATGCTAAATATATTGTTAATTTGGATAAGAGATACCTTTATTAATAGAACAAAGGTGACAATGTTGCCTATGAACTTAGTAAATGTGACACAGATACCTGACATGGGTTTTTTTTTTATTTTAGGTTGAAAATGTAACACAGAAGCAAATACTCAACATAGAGTCAAGTGTGAATAACACTGATTATGTTTTTGACGTTAGAGAACAAAAGATGCAAGAGCATGAGGGGAATTTATCTGTGACAACTCAGATGGCTATATACGAGGAGAAAGAGAAGTTTTTTTATTCTGACAGGACACTAGAAGACATGACTGACCAGTATTGTGCATTACAGAAGAGGGAAACTAAGTGGAAGGCATATGGATTTGATTATTCAGTGTTACAAATCTCAGACCCATTAGCAGGAAGAAATTTGTGGTTTAAACAGTTAGCTCATTCTGTTAGATCAGTTAGGAAGATCAGTTGTCCATGTGTGGTGAAATTTCCAACACCAGGTACATGGCCTTCGATTTTGGAGACGGTACCAGAGCCATTAGTTGCTATTTGTCAGTTTTATACACTATCGTGGTTGTTATACCAACAGAAGTCAAGAGAAGATCAACTGATGGCTTTGGCAGTGCATCTATTTAGGCCTAAGAATAATTGCTCTTGGTTGAGAGATCTACCTTATGTGAATTTGCTTGATCAGCATGAGAATATAAGGACAGCAGTTGCCGATGCAATGGAAGTGAAAGCGGTTAGGGCCAAAGATTGTTTTTGTTCAAATGATACTCACAATGGGCCTGGAATGTTTATGGGAATTTCAGATTGTGATAATTATAGTATGTATTTGGGTGCATAAGGGTGAGCCATCTGATGAGGTTCCATCTGAGGGTGTTTCTGGACATAGGAAGGAAAAGGACATGCACAGTTTCATAATTTGGAGTCCTACCATTGGAGGATAAGTCTTGGAGAGAAGTGGGGTATAGGATTATTTCCATGTTACGGAGTGTTTTGCAAATGAGACAATAAGAGGTTTTGAATATTTGTCGAATACTCAAAAGAGTCACAGGTTGACATTGTTGAAGCATGATATGGCTCTTGATTATATCTTGGCTAAACAAGGGGGTTTATGTATGTCTTTGAATTGAACTGGGGTTGCGTGTTATACTTTGATACCTGATAGTTCTGACAATATGACTAGTGTTAGAGATGCATTGAAACACATAAGGGATGCCTTTAGTAGATCAGAAGGAGCCGGATGGTCTGCGAATGCTTGGTTGCAAGAGAAATTAGGGCCAATAGGAGCAGTATTGGTTCAAATTTTGGTAGCAGTTTTTTTATCAGTGATGGTGATGTTTTGTTGTTGTACGGTGTTGTTGACCTTTGTGAAGGCTATGATATTGAGATGAGTTGGAGTTGTAATGCCTGGAGATAATGTTCAGATGCCACTGTTACAGAGGACTGACTTAGACGATGACAAGGAAATAGTTATCCTGAGTGAAATGGTGGAAAGATATCCATTTTGAATATGTGATCTTATTTTAGTTTGACATTCATTTTAATGGATGTTTTTGTTATTTAGGAAGAATATTTAGGGAGAATATTTAGCGTAGTAGAATAATGTGAGATCATTAAACTAATTTCACATTTAGAGTGTTCTATTATAGTTTTGTTTTTCTTTTATAGAGGAATATTAACCATGTTTGATATTATGATAGATGTTTAACCTGTGTTGATGTTTAATCTGTGTTTGTTTTGTTGCAAAGATACTGGTTGGGGGTTTTGTTCGTTTTCCTTCCCTCAGGAGCAATACTGGAGGAAGTGTGTCGAAAGGGTGCAAAACTCAAATGTGGACAATGGACAATAAAAGTGGACTGGAAATGTGGAGACTGATGCTGAGAGTC
>JAYDZF010000007.1:13293426-13309402 GCA_034509105.1 Microcambeva barbata | reverse complement strand
TATCTGCCGCTACACTATCACGGTATAACCTGTCAGCTATACTGCGAGAAATGCGAGCAGCACCCTCCAGTGTGGCAACCCCGCCTGTTCCCGTAGCACCGATTGAGTTTCCGCCCATGCCTCATTCACTATTACCAATCGCACATTCTGAGCCCTTCTGAGGCAACCTCCAGCAGTGCCATGGCTTCTGTCATCAAGCCCAGCTTTTCTCCACCAATGCAGCCAAGTTCATGTATATCCGTTCTTGTCCCATTTTCGAGCCGTGCTCAACTGAACTGACTATGCCGGTGATGCTTCCTCTCGTCTGCTGAACCTACGCCAGGGAAACTGCTCCGTAGCCGAATTCACAGTTAAGTTTAGTACATTGGCCACTGAGTCCGGCTGGAACGGACCAGCCTTTGTCTCTAATCATGCTACGATTAAAACAAGGGGGCCCGACAGTCCAGGTGGGCACGCTGTCAGGCCTGAACAGTTCTCTATCATCATCTCGCCTCTTTCTGCCGGTATCTTTCAAGATCCCCAGAGGACTACTCGATTTCTCAGCCCTAGTGGACTCTGGCGCTGAGGCCAACCTCATCGATCAATGTTTTGCTCAAGAATTTGGATTTATTCTTGAACTCTCTGCGCCAGTGACAGCAGTCACTCTGGATGGCAAGACCCTGACATGACCCCGCTAGTAATGACAACAGCTGGCAATCACCAGGAGACCATTCAGTTGGTCATTCCACCGGCCTCTGTTGCACCCGAGAACCTGGTTTAATTTTTCCCAGCCAAGGTTATGGCCTAGGGTCTGTTTCTGACCGGTACCCACTCCACCCACCTGGGAACAGTGTTTTGGGAACCAAGAGGCCCTGTTCGGGACTTTTCAACCTTCGTGCCAGATTTATTTCAATATGTTAAATAAAGTACGCTGTTTGCTTCACCTGTGTTGTGTGTGTCTTTTTGATTGCCTCATTACAACACGCTGTTGTTACATGAGCAGAGCTTGGGAATTCTTGGTCATGGAAAATTCTGGTGATTAGGGATGTTCTTGGGAGTAAACCTGTTTACAGGTTTCTGATAGTTGTAACTTTTATTTTAATGGGATTTTGTGTTTGAATGATTTGCATGTATTTGTGACCGCATTTTGGCTTCCGGCGTGGTTGGCGTTACAGATCACCTCCCTTGAAGGGCTTATGTGGCGTGCAGCCGTAATTGGGCTGAGTGCGTGCACCTGGCGTTCCCCTATAAAGCCAGGTGCAACGCTCAGTTCGGCGCCGCCACATTGATCTACGCACATGAGCGCACGCATGCTACCATCGTGCGGGTGTTTCCTGATCGCTGTGCTTGTTAGGGAAAGACTGGTATCTCCCGGGCCCAATGGGGCTCGGGAGCGTATGATCGAAAGGTCGGAGGTCACGCGGCACCCCTGGATGTTAGGGACAGACACGGTTCGGCAGCCGCCGTCCGAGGACTGCACAGAAGGCATCCAGCGGGCGCACGGACCTCCCGAGGCCCGATCGTGCGAGCCAGTCCTCCCACGGTGGTTCTGGTGCCCTCTATAGGCCGTGTGGGTCTATGTTCTCCTGGTCGCGCTTGAGGATCGCCAGAATCGCCGTCGCCAGCGATCACTGACACCGCTCGTTTTATTTTCATTTCGTTGGTGTTTTTTATGTTGTTTATTTCTGTTGTTTTTTTTTGTTTATAGGAGCGAGCCCCCTGGTCTGGGGTGTCAGCGAAGCCACCACCATCAGCGGAATACACCATCGATGCCGCAGACTATCACGTGAGCGGTGGCGCTCCTGGATCGCGCATGACGCCGCTCCGGGAGTCCGCGGTTCGAGCCAGGGGTGTCGGCAGCCACCACACTCGTCTCCTACAGAGGCCAGCTGCCACGAGGGCTGTTTTTATTTTACCTTTTATTTATTTAACCATTTTAATGCTGCTGTTTTTATTTAATTAAATTTAATAAACTCGTGCCATTCTGCATACGCGTCTCAACCTTTCCCTTCTTTAGGGTCCGGAGGACCCCGCGTAACAGTATTGAAATGATTTGTATATACTCCAGTATAGGGGTCCAAGCTGAGTCTGGTTCCACTTGATGCTCCTTGTATTTCTAAGGATTCAACAAGGGGTTTTGCTCTGTTGGTCCTAAACTCTTTAAAGCTGCTTTGTGACAATACCTACTGTACAAGCTCTATACAAATAAATTGACTTAACCAGTGAAAATTTTAATTGTAAGCTTTTAAATAATTACATCCTAATGATGCTGTAGCAATCGCAAGCCACAAACATTCCGGGTGTCGAAGGATGTAAATATTTTTTACTCATAAGTTGACTCTTTGCTGTGCTCTTAAGAGTTATTCTAAAATGCTTGATAAATATGGAGGTGTCACCCTTTATAAAGAGATTCCTTTCTTTTACTTTAATTCTAACTTCAGGTAAACTTTTATTTGAATTATATTTTATATTATTACAATCCATTTATTTCTTCCTTCTTTGCTTTCTTATGTTTTGTTTAGCGATGGGGCATTTGTTACCGAAGCTTCAAAGCTTGTGTCACTTTTCCAACACTTGCTGATTCAACACAGTGTACCAGAGCTTGTATTGAGTCACATACTCTCACGTGACTATGATGTTTGATTGAACCACCGGAAATGGGCGGGACTGGTTGGCACGATCTCATATCTCACTGACTATTTAAGAGACATTAAAACCCTGAAAGCCTTTTCTGTAGCAGAGAGTTGTAAAAAATGGAAACATCTACACCAACTAAGTGTTCCAAAGCAGGGTAAAAGCATGATAAAATATCTAGAAATATGTTAAGTACTGAACATAATGCATAGTATTGTGTTATTTCACATAAACCATAAAGAGTGCTATTCTAATTAAATGACGTATTTTTTTTATGTCGGCTGTGTTCCCAGGAGCTGTCATTTAATAATAACACATCCTCAATGCTGAGACACCTTCGTGTAATAGTGAGAGTTCACAGTTTGGTATATTTAATTGGTCATATTTCATTACTTTATAATCTTCCAATCAGTTCAAACACATACATTCAATGTTGTTTCTGTCACATTTACAAAATAATTTTTCATGAAATAAAATCATTGCTTAAACTAAAATGTGAGTAGGTCATGCAGTATTTTATGCAATTTATCTAAATGCAAATGTTTATGTATGTCCATTTGTTGGCTTCATTTCCATGTTTTTACAGTGTCTAGACAACAACAGCTGTATGAATCCTTAATGGACATGATCATTTTGGTTGTTGATGGTTTTAACAGGAATTTTTATTTGATACGTGTGGGAATTGGAAGCCAGTGAAGTTTTTCAAGGATGGGGTCAAATTTTCGGGTGAATGTAAGAACCCTACCAGCCGTATTGTGAATGGTTTGCAGAGGAGTGTCTCTGCCACCTCAAATGAGAAAAAGGTATGGAGATGGGTTATACTGCAATGGTGAAAAAAAGGCTGGTTCAAATGGAACACCAAGGTTATGTTCGAAGTTTGAAGATGTAACGGAGATATCGCATATGAGGAGGGGAGCATTGGTGAAGGTGGAAAGTGAAGCTTTTGTGCCCACAACGAGAAACTTTGTCTTAAGGGAATCAAGCAACAGGAAATTAAAATTCAGCCAAGATTGTAGTTCTTGGAGAACAGAGGGGGGGGGGTGTATAATCAAGCATTGTGTATAATCGGCATAGCAGTGATAATTAAGTTTGTGGGGTGAGATGATAAGAATAGTAGGCACAAGGGTGAAACTTCTAAAAGGACAGCCCCCACCTCAATATCAGAGGCATCGACTTTGACAA
Organism: Microcambeva barbata; assembly: GCA_034509105.1. Taxonomy (NCBI): domain Eukaryota; kingdom Metazoa; phylum Chordata; class Actinopteri; order Siluriformes; family Trichomycteridae; genus Microcambeva; species Microcambeva barbata. Next base: position 13,305,607 of record JAYDZF010000007.1, on the reverse strand, counting down.
CAAATGGTTCCTCCGGGTCAGGTAGTTAGAGAACCAGTGGTAAGCTGAAGATTTGTCATCAAATGCCATCTGGCCCTCTGTGGTCCAGCGTAAAGGTCCTGGGGACTTCAGGGTAAGGGCAATGAGGGGTTTCGTGGTGGCCCTTACAAACGGTCAAAAAAAGTTGGAAAACTTGAAACATTAAACCTGTCACAGGGAAGTAGGATGTGGCCAATCCGGGACTGCCTTGCTTTTGGCTGGGTCCATATGAAGTGTACCCTTGGACACGATGAAGCCCAGAAAGGCAACAGAGTCAGCATGGAACACTGATTTCTCAGACTTTACAAACAGACGGTTCTCCAACAGGAATTGATCTGTCGAACATGACCTTACATGTTCCTCAAAGGACTGACTTGACCTTCAGGTAAACTGTTCCTTTTATTTGAATTATTTTTGTATTATTACAATCCCTTTGTTTATTACAATACCTTTGCATATATACAGTGTCTTGCAAAAGTATTGGACTTCCATATTTTGTCACATTACAAACACAAATATATTTCATAGGAACTTAATGTGAAAGACTAACCCAAAGTGGTTTACAATTGTGAAGTGGAAAGAAAATTATGCATGATACAAAACATTTTTTACAAATAAAAAACTGAAAAGTGCAGTGTGCAAAAATATTCAAAAGTGCAAAAGTGTGCAAAAGCAAAAGTATTTTCTCTGAGTGCAATTAATTGCATTCAGACGTTGCCTGATGACTGCTAATGACTAAAAAGTGTCCTCTTGTATGTAATCTAATCTCAGTACAAATACAGCTGCTCCATGATGGCATCAGATGTTGGTGAAGATAATTTTGGAGAGTAAATCATGAAGTCTAAAGAACACACCAGACAGGTCGGGAATAAGGTTGTGGAGTTTAAAGAAGGCTAAGGCTATAAAAAGATTTTTCAAGCTTTGAACATCTCACGGAGCACTGTTCAATCCATTATCCGGAAATGGAAAGAGTATGGCAAATCTGCAAACCTACCAAAACAAGGCCATCCACCTAAACTTACAGGCGAACAAGGAGAGCACTGATCAGAAATGCAGCCATGGTGACTCTGGATGAAATGCAGAGATCCACAGCTCAGGTGAGGGAATATGTCCACAGGACAACTATTACTCGTGCACTGCACAAATGTGGTCTTTATGGAAGAGTGGCAAGAAGAAAGCCATTGTTAATAGAAAAGCATAAAAAGTCCTGTTTGCAGTTTGCCAGAAGCCATATGTTGGGGACACAGATTTTTTTGTCCAAAATGCAAAATGTGTGGTGGAGAATTAACACTGCACATCACTCTGAACACGCCATTCCCACTGCCAAATATGGTTGTGGCAGGATCAGAAATCTACCTCGAGCCTCCAACAAAAGTTGTATTGACAGAATACGTTTACTTATTGTCATAAAATCAGTCAGTTCCTTCCTCTCCTAAGCCTTCCCTAAATCATGTTTATTTAGACTGTATTGATCTTCTATACTGTGCCCATATTTGTATGTGTTAATAAAGACTCTACACAACTGAACATTGCAGTCTCCTGACTCCTGGTAGCTCAGTTTGTAACAGAGGCCTGCCAGTCTGCTCACAGGTTATCCCTGTTATGAGGATTCATCGCACCCCATCTCCAAGGTTACCTGAATCTTTGGCGGAGTCATGAAGCCCCTCCATCTCCGGAGTTCAAAGTGCCTCTTTTATTTTGTATTAAGTATTTTGTTTCTTTTCTCCCAGTGCTGCAGCCAGTGAAGCCCCCTTGTCTGTGCTATGATGGTGCATGAGGATATCTTGTCCCAAGAAAAACTCTGAGAGTTTTGACTGAGAGCATTCAGTGGAGTCCAAAAAGGGGTTGTTTAATCTTTTGTGTTTTTTATCATGTTTATTTTCTCATTAATATATACATATATATTAAATAAAGCCACATAGACACAGGGAGAACATGCAACTTCATACAGAAAGGACCTGGACATCCCAATCTAGGGATCGAACCCAGGACCCTTTTGCTTTGAGGTGACAGTGCCACCCTGTGTTTAATGTACATTGTTTTTTGCACAGAATGTGTTGGGAAACCTTCAGTGCATTAGGTACAAGTTTTCCTGGTTATTAGTGTGATTGCCGCATGGCAATTAAACTATTGTTCTCCTTTAGTCTTATTATTATTATTCCGCCCATTTTTTGTCCGTCTAACTCCGGCCCCAGACTCTCCGGTCAAATCCGAAAACTAAAAAATTCACTTCTTATCAAAGTTCACCCCATTCATTTTAATGGGAAAAGTTAGAGTGGGTGACATCATCACCACTCTAGCAAAAAAGGTTTTCGGCTTATGTCAGAATTTCTCCGAACAAACTCGTCTAAATTTTGTACAGTTTGACCAACAGACACGACTTGAAGCTTAAACAGTAGAGATTTTTGTCCTCTCCAACATGCCAAAATATGAAGTTGTTCGGACTTTTAGTTTTGGAGGGATGGCGAGTTGTTAAAGTTATTTTTCAAATTATGAGCATTTGTTCGGAGGGTGTAATCTAAAATATTTTTACATCAAACCGATCACCGAGGGGCCCTCTCTCATAGATTAAAATTAGTCAAGTTTTATGGTTTTCGAGTTATGAGCATTTGTTTGGAGGGTGTAAAAAAGGCCAAAACTAAAACTGTGCATTCTAACTGACAGTTTGGATTTGAAAAGAGTGAGACAGAGAGGTTCTCTGACACATGCATGCACACACATAAGGAGCGGGGCCTCAGACACAGGAGGATCTGTACATTAATAAAGGTGATGCAGATAAATTAATAAAAATAAATGAATAAATAAAATACAAATGGGTGAACGGGACCCGTGCAATTACACTCCACATTTTCTTCAGTTACATTTATAGTCATTATCAGTACTTTACCCTAAGTTACCTTTATGGTTGCACCAGGGAAAAAAATCCAGTTGGCTGTATCAAGTGGATCCATGTTGTCCTCCAATATGATGGGCTTATGGGCCATGTTGACCAATAAGATGTTGTCTAGTCCCCAGCAAGACTCATAGCCATCAGGCTTTAGTGTAGATTCCTGAAACCACCGCAGGTGCACATCTACTCCCCTGCAGCTTGATGGTACTGGTAATAGGTGTACTACTGTGTTAGTGTTAGAGGGTGCTCTGTGAAAATATTTTGTTATTGATTAATATTTCTATATTTCTAATGATTTAAAATAAAGTCATATTATACAACCCCATATGACAAAAAAATGTACAGTACATAAAATACAAATAAAATCCAAATACTGTTTTTGTGGTGTTTCTTGATGCAATGATGCTTAATGATTTGAAGATTAAGCTTTAATGCTTGAAGATCTAGGCCTTAATGCACTTTAATTTCTACTGATTCTTGGTGATGTGCACTTACCAAACCATCATTACAATCACTGATTGACACAATCTGTTTGGAATTACATAATTATTTTATTTATTTATTTTTTTACTAGTCCTATATTGACCCCATCTCAACTTGTTTGAAATGAGTTGCAGCCTAAAATGCAGGAATATATGTTTATCAATGAATGAAATGAAACATAATATGAAATATGTTAGCAATTAAATGAAAGTCAAAGTAAATGTAAGGAACATCATATTTTGTTTGCATTTTCTTTACCATCACAACATTTTCTATTTGGGGTTGTAAATAAGGTTGCAAAATTTAGTTTACTATAAAAATCAACATGCTTTTAGAAGCCATAAAAACGTATACTGACAAAAATAACATTACACAATCTACTGTAGTGAGTGTATTACATGACAAGACAAGAAATGTGTCTATTATTTCTTACCTGATTTTCTCCACCGTGATCCAATTATTTGAGTTGTTTAGACTACAGGAGACTATTATGCTGGGATCTGAATAACTGAAACGACAGTGCCCAGAGCCTACAAAAGAAATCAAGCGCATGCAAATGTTAAGGGCTGGAACACGTCGGGCGCTAGCTGCAATGGAGCACGACACTTTTTCAGCTAGCCTAAAAGTGCCTGGGCTTGTGTCGCCTATGCAAGCAAGCACCTCTGTCATGTTCTCGTCGGCGCACGTGCCGATTAGTTTCGCCTGCCACTTATTAGTGCAGCTTTATAAACCCCAGGTTTATGCCGTTTTGTTAATGTATTTTTCATGAAAATTCCTCCGTTCAGGTATTCCGTGTTTTCTTTCTTGTTTCTACACGATTCTGTCAGTCCACGTCATATTTTCCTTAGGTCTGTTTTTCTCATGTTTTGTTCGGTTTATGTTTCGGTTTTGTTTCCGCAGTTTTTCTCGTTTTTTTTTTTTTTAGCGTTTTCTGTTTTGTTTTCACTTGAGGTTACGTTCGCTAGTTCCATTTTGTTTTCCGTGGCCCCTGTATCACCCCTGCTATCTCCATGCCATTGTTTGCCAGTCTTTTCCGCCATCCTGGACCCATGAATGCAAGATTCCTGATCCTGTGTCTTCACCGTTCTGCATCCACGCTCCTCAGCACCCAAGGTTCCTGGTACTGTGTCTCCGCTGTCCTGCACCCATGCTCCCCAGCGTCCAAGGTTCCAGATCCTGTGTCTCCTCTGTCCGGCATCTACCTACTTCTTCTGTGCTCAAGTTTCCTGCTCCTGTCTCCCCACCAGATTCTGCAACTCCCTGCATGCGCTATCCTCTACACTCCTCAAGGTCCCCCCGCACACACTCACCATCACCCTTCTTTAGTTCACCTTCCAAGGTCTCGCCTGTGTGTTCCTGTCCTGTCCCAGTCCTTTGAGTTTTTGTTTATATTCCTTGGTTTATTATTAATAAATGTCCTTGTTTTTTTGTCCCTCGTGTGTGTGTGTGTGTGTGTGTGTGTGTGTGTGTGTGTGTGTGTCTGTGTGTGTGTGACTGTGTGTGACTGTGTGCAGTCTGAGTTCCTCGTCTTGCTCATCTCTTAACAGCAAAGCAGCCACCTACATGATATACTGTATGACTTAAAGGTTTGGTTCCTACAGTATTTAACTGCTATTTCCCTTTTTGTACATTTGTTAGTTAATTTTACAGTGTCCTGTATAACAAGTACAAACTCACTTGCCTCTAACAATTTGCACTTGCCTTTAACAATATGGACTACCATTACAATGCATTCACAGACTCTAACATAACTCTCACATGTATCTGGTTAGCCACTTCTTTTTGTCACTTTTTTGTCTCATTGTCACATTACTGGCAACTGTGTTTTGCATACAAGTAACCCTTATTTCTGGATCAAATCCTTACTGTTTTGGAGATGAAATTTGAGTGAAGATTAAAGGCCATGCACCACCTTATATATCTCTTTGAAGTATTCACATTATTGTACCTACCATAAATATATAAATAATGAATTAACATAAAAATACCATGCATAATTTTCAATAAAATGACATTTATTTTCATTGACAAAAAAAAGCTGGCTACAGAAATTCTTGAAAACAGTGAACACCATCGCTGTTAAACACAGTTGTGACTGACTTGGAATGCAAGTTTTCTAGTGCTGGTCCTTCAGATTCTGACAATATAAATCTAAAGTAAAGGTTGAGGTAATTGGATATAAACTGAATCATTTTGATTTGAGCCAGAGTGAAGAAATTGCACCTGAAAGCAATGAGCAACCAGACCCGTCAGAATTGGGAATTCCTAATGGGAAGAAATTATGTTATTTATTAAAATGAAAACTGTGTTAATGATCAAAATAAATTTTTATTATATAATTTATAACCTACAGTTGACTTCAATCTATGTCACACAATGACAAATTAAAAATGAAGATTGTTTGGAATTTTTGCAAATTTATTAAAAAATAAAAAAAATTACTAAAATCAAATGTACACAAGTACTCACAGGATCTGCTCAAAAACTTTGATGCAAAAAACCTCAAGAGTTGAACCACATTCATGTTGACACATGGAAGATAAACAAGGATTCAAAACAGGAGGATTTACAAGGCTGAGAAAGTCAAAGCTATGGTCTTCTGGTGTGAGATGCAAGTTCATTAAAACTTTATACAGGTCTGGGGTGCCACATTTTATACAATTGTGTGCTGGGGCACATGGCTCAGTTCCTTTATAATTTATCTTATAAAATATTAGGTTTCACTTACCAAGAGCAAACTGCAAAACAGAGGCAGTGCTTGTGTTCAGAGCCACTGATATCTAAATTAACAACAGACATAAAAAATTGTTAAAATTTCTGGTTTTACCTGTTTTAGTTCACTTTCTGCTGATCTGTAATGTGTAAAGTGCAAATGTTTTTTTCTATGTGTCATATAAATTAAGCAAATAATAAATTGAAATCGTGCATTTAGTGTTCATGATGTTTTCATTATATTTAAGCAACTTATTAATAAACATTTCCCCATGTCCCGGCCTCAAAATTAAGGATTTTGATGTTTTTTTAACAAAAGCACTTGAGATGCAAAGGTGTATCTGAACTATTTATTGTTAGACTAGTCTCATTTGAGAGCTAACAAAAGTATTACAGATTATAATCAGAATATTAGTCAAGTGAAGTCACATCAATTTATTTGTATAACACTTCTTACAATAAAATATTGTCAACTTACATTGTGCAACTGTACATTATTGAGTTATTGCATATACATAATATTTGAAATATAAATGGATAAAATATTCATATACATTACTATAATTCCAAGCAAAAACATTCTGAAAGTAATGTCCACTTTGGGGACAACCCCAAAGTAAGTCTCTACAGGCTTGAGTGACCCAGACAAAGCCCAAAACCTTGTTGCATATTTGTTGACAGGCCAAAAGATAAAAGTTCACATGTGCTTGTAATCCAGTCTGGTAGCACTTTCAGAGTCTGCCATGAACAATAGAACAAACTACACAAGAGTCTCTATATAAACTGATAACTGCATCATTTACAGTGCCATGCAAAAGTACCCCACCTTTTTGGCTTATTACCTATTTTGTTACATTACAACCTGTGTTAAAATGTTTTAACAAAATTACAAAATATATAAATGTAATTTTATTTAGAAAAATCCTTGTTGGCAAACACAGCAGGCAGACATTTTTTTGTAGTTGATGATGAGGTTAGCGCACTTGTCAGGAGGAATTCTGGTCTAATCCTCTTTTTGTCCAGATAATTCATTAGGATTTTGAGGCTGTCGCTTGGCAACTCGGACATTTATCTCCCTCCATAAGTTTCTACAATCTATAGGTATTACCCAAAATGTAACAGGACCCACTCACCACTGTAAACATACATTAGATTTAATTCTAACTTATGGTATGAACGTAGATGACATAGTTGTTTTACCACAAAATGACTTGATTTCGGATCATGCTCTTCTAATGTGTGAAGTGTCTTTGTCTAATAAAATACAGCATGTGTGTCATTTTAAATCGAAACATACTATTACGTCTGCAACTGCAGTAGCATTCCTAAAGAACTTTTTTACCAACTGCTAGATGACTGTTGGAACCTAAAGAACTTGATCAGGCAACTCAAGACATAGAGTCTGTATTTCAAACAACAGTGTAGCTCCAGTTGAAACTAAACTGATTAGGCAGAAAAATCTTGCTCCATGTTATAATGAGCATACAACTAATACCACCCGAATGTATCAGCGATGAGTTTTTAAAATTCTTTAATGACGAGATCAAAAACATACGATTTCAAAGCCACAGTCTGTCACTTTCCAATGTTGATTATCAATTCAGTTTGAGCTGCATAAGTTATAATAATGACTTATCTAACAAGGTAATTAAACTAAATTATTGAACTATCTGTGATGAACTATCTGCGCTAAATGTTTTGTTATTAAACCTTTGATTAAAAAACCTAATATTGATCAACACATTCTGTCTAATTACAGACCAATTTAAAACCTCCTATTTGTCTCCAAGATTCTAGAAAAAGTAGTTTCCAAAAAGCTATGTTCTTATTTACATGAAAACAGTAAAGAATTTTCAGTCAGAATTCAGACCCAAACACAGTACTGAAAAAGCACTAATAAGGATTTTAAATGAATTATCCAATGATGATGGGTGTGTTTCTCTTCTTGTTTTACTAGATCTTGTTGATCAGAACATTTTACTTGATGGGCTAAAAAATATAGTAGGTCTTAAAGGACTTGCTCTTTCTTGGTTCATTTCTTATATAACGGACCACTCCTAATTTGTCCATGTTAATAATAAATGCTCAGAAACTACAAATGGGAAATATGGTGTTCCACAGGGGTCAGTTTTGGGACCTCTCTTAGTTATACTCTATATGCTTCCTTTAGGAAAAATTATTTGTAAACACGGCATTCATTTTCACTGTTATGCAGATGACACACAACAGTATATATCAACCAATCCTAACAACACAAACACAATCAGTAAGCTTGAAGATTGTGTAAACGATGTAAAAAACTGGATGTCCTGTAACTTTCTTCTACGTAAGACAAAACAGCGGTATTACTTGTAGTACCTAAGAGAGAAAAGTTATCTAACTCTGTGTTAAACCTGAACAAAGTCTCTGCAACTCCCAGCTCAGGTGTAAAAAACTTAAGTGTGACAATAGATTAAGATTTCTCTTTTTATATTCAGATTAATAATATTACTAGAGTTGCTTTCTTTAATTTATGTAATATCTCTAAAATAAGGAATATATTCTCTGTAATTGATGCTGAAAAACTGATCCATGCATTTATCACTTCCCAATTAGATTATTGTAATGCTGTTCTAACTGGATGCTCTGGTAGATCCATAAAAAAGCTTCAGTTAGTTCAAAATGCAGCAGCACGAGTGCTATCATCGCTACACTGGCTAACTGTTACATTTTGCATTATCTATAAAACAATTTTGCTAACCTATAAATATATATTCACATTGCGGGCACTGCAGGATTTTAATCCGTAATGTGTTACAATTGTTTTATTGTGACTGTTTTCTTAGTCGGGTGGCATGGTAGCCGCCGTAAAGAGAGACCCCCCCCCCCCTCCCCCAAATCTCAGACCCAGATGGTTGAACCCATGCAACTAGGGTGCATGAGCCTCTCTTCTGAGGAATGGAATCGTTGGTATCAGTCCGGCGATTGTTTATACTATAATACTCTGGGCCCTCGCCATGAGCAATGTCTGGTTTGGCCAAAGGAGCTGGCCCAACAATAAGGCTAGGGGCATTGTCGGGCCCCCTACTCAAATCCCCTGGCCCTCATTTTCTCCTGTCCACAACTATCTGTGTTCCCAGTTCTCATAGATTCCAGCTCCAACCTAATTGATTGCGGGCTTGCAAACTAGTTTGAATGCCCCTTCAAATCACTGGACATGCCAGTGAATGCCTTTTCTCTGGATGTCCACTGTCTTGCCCGAATCACGACCCGTACTGTACCGTACCGTCTCTGCCACCACTCCCTCACCCGCTTCTGCAGAGGATTCTGATTTATCTCAGGTACCCAAGCGATACCATGAATTTCGGAAAGTTTTCCAAAAGGATCGTGCCTGTTCCTTACCGCCACAAAGACCTATTGACTTGCTACCTGGAGCTCCATTACCCAAGAGCTGACTTTATCATTTATTGTAACCCGATAAGGAGGCGATGAGTAAAGTTATATCTGAGAGCCTGGTGGTGGGGCTTATTCGTCCCTCCTCATAACCACTGGGGGCAGGATACATTTTTGTCAAAAAGAAGGATGGGATGCTCAGACTCTGCCTTGATATTCGAGGTTTAATTCAGATTTCGAATATCAGGTTCTTCCCTTCTGTCTCCTGCAGTTTTCCAGGTCCTTGTGAATGACATGCTCTGGAATTTTTTAGATCGCTTCGTGTTTGTTTACCTTTATGACATTTGATTTTTTTCCCGCACCTTGGAAGAACACACTTACCACGTCCACCAGGTCTTCTCAAGACTACTCCTAAATGGTCTCTTCCTGAAACCAGAGAAATGCTAATTTAACCAATGCTCAGTATCTTTCCTCTGCTTCATCATCTGGCCAGGTGAGATCCAGGCGAATCCGACTAAAATACAGGCAGTTCGGGACTAACCTACCCCAATCTGCCACAAGGGACTCCAACGTTTTCTCAAGTTTGCTCATTTTTATTGTTGCTTCAACAAGGGATATAACACCCTTGCCAGTCCTCTCACCTGCCTGATCTCCACCAAGAGACCCTTCCAATGAACCCAGGAAGGCCAAGCTGTCTTTGAAGAGCTGAAGGTCAGGTTCACCTCTGTCCCATCCTTGCCCAACCTGACTCTAAGTGCCAATTTATCGTGTAGGTAGACGCCTATGACTCTTGGGTGGGAGCGGTTCTATTACAGCGCAATGGCTCCGACAACAAGCTCCACCCCTGCATGTTCTTCTCCCGTAAGCTCTCGCCAGCCGAGCGCAACTACAATATTGGCAATCAGGAGCTCCTGGCCATTAAGCTGCCACTTGAGGAGTAGAGGCATTGGCTGGAAGGGGCACAGAAACCCTTTGTTGTCTGGATGGACCACAAGAACTTGTTCAGACGGCAAAGAGGCTTAACTTGCGTCAAGCTCGCTGGGCACTCTTTTTCAGTCACTTTGGCTTCTCTCTTCTGATGCCCGGAAATTTGTGGTCTCCTGTTCAGACTTCTCACCTTTCTCCAGCCGGCCTCCTCGTTCCTCTGCCCATTCCCGGATGACCGTGATCTTATATAGCAGTGGATTTTGTAATGGGACAAGCAGAATCCAAGGGAAAAACCATGATCTTAACTGTGATAGGCAATTTCTCAGCTGTAGCTGACTGTGGAGGCTCACTCAAGCAGCCATATAGGACTATTAATGTTTGGTAAAGGATCAAATATTATTTCTCTCTGCAAAATGTTATAAACTTATATATTTTATACAATGTAATTTACTGGATTGACCTGAACATCAAAATCAGAATCATGCTTTATTTGCCAAGTATGCTCGCACAAACAAGGAATTTATCTTTGGTTAGAGTAGCTCATGGTGCACAGAAATGACAAACATTACAGAGACATTCATCCTCTCTCTCTCTCTTACACATACACACACAGAGAGACACAGCCACCCACACGCACCTGTAAACATAACCATGTAAGTGAATTTAAAGTATGTAGTGCAGTTAAAATTAAATTAAAATGTTGGCAGACAGAATAATTTAAAATAACTTCAGTTGGAAAAGATTTTCCTGCACGTTTCTGGTCTTGGACGTGTGCAGATTCAGTAGTGTAGGTAGCTGTACTCGGCCGGTCCTCTCTGATTATGCGCTGGAGTCATGATTGTCCTGTTTGGTGGCTGATGCCACACTGTGATGGATGCAGTGAGGACAGATTCTATGGTGGCAGTGTAGAATTGCACCATCAGATTCTGGGGCAAGTCGAACTTCCTCAGCTGCTGCAGGTAGTAGATCCTTTGCTGGGCTCTTTTGATGATGGCACTGATGTTGCAGTCACATTTAAAATCCCTAGTGATCGTTGCACTGAGGGACATATGGGAGTTCACCTCCATCACTGTTCTGTCAAGGATGCTGGGCCTGGTGGGCCTGGTGGAAACCAATCTGTCCCTAACCCAAACATGCAACCAGGACACCTACACGTGGGTGAGGCATGCCTGATCGGAAGTGTGTGTACCCGGGCTTATTGGGGAACGCCAGGTGCAAGCACTCAGCCCCATTAGGGCTGCTCGCCACTTAACTGATTGGGCTAGAAAGGCATTAATCAGAGAGGCAGCAGAGAGACCAAAGGTAACCCTGAAGGAGCTATAGTGTTCCAAAGCAGAGACAATAGGCCATCCACTCCAGAGAGCTGGGCTTTCTGTATGAGTTTGCAGAAAAAAAAGCCGTAACTTCAAGAAAAAAGGAAAAGTTGGTACCAACACATCTCATCACCCCAAAAACACCATCCTGCTGTGGGGATGTTTTTCGGCATCAGGGTCTGGGAAACTGGTCCAAGTCGAGGGAAAGATGGATGGTGATTAATACAAAGATATTCTTGAGCAAAACCTGTTTTGGTTTGTCAGATGTTTGAGACTGGGATGGAGGTTACCATCCAACAGATAGTGGTTTAATGGAAAAATGTAATTGTATTGTAATGGCTTAGAATCCAGAACTTAATTTGAAGTCAGACCTCAGGATTGCTGGTCACTGTCAGGGCCCAGGCTGCTCTGTCAGCCACCAGCAGAGGGCTCAGTCAGCGCAGAGGGAGGCCTGGTAGGAAAAGGA
>JAYDZF010000007.1:13279418-13293326 GCA_034509105.1 Microcambeva barbata | reverse complement strand
TACCTCATCTGTGCTCTTATTATAAATAAACTCTTTTGTTCTGCATCAACGTCTCCGTACCACTCTTTGGAGCAACCTATGACACTGAGCAGCCCAGTTATCATCAGCCCTCAATTGGGAATTTGAGTCAGATAATGGGTGTTCACAAGATTATAAGGAATTCTGTGAGTAGGGAGTTTTAGGTCATTTCAGGGTTCGGCTCCGCACAATTAAAATACAAAACCAGTATACTAGGAACTGATTGTTCAGGGTCTGTATCAAAAACAGATTGTGTTTCTAGAAGCACAGTTTCTGCTAAATACTGTGGTACTAACTAGGGACACTCTTTGTTTGTAAGGACACTCTGTTGCAATCCAAGATCCAAGATGGCGGTGCATTAACACATAGTGGCCTCTTCGGGGTCGTAAAACAGTGCGTTTTTATAGTTTTATAAAAAAATGTTGCATCACTGTTTAAGTATAAATGATTTATAACCGCATGGGAACCACAACCATGTCAGTCTACAAACGCCAGAAACTACTACAGCTAAGAAAACAGCCAAAAACAAACAAACAAAAAAAGATCTGCGATGAACAGTATGCAAACTCTGCTTACTTTGTGACCCAGGCCTGCAATCCTTCATGTTGCCTGAACCAGGAGACCGAGGGAGGGGCCGCCGCAAGCGGTGCTTGAGAAAGCAGAAGCACGGAAAGCAAACCATTGTCCGTGCTAGGCTAAAGGCTAACCCTTGCCGGCCGGCTCTACCATCGTTATTCCTCGGCAAATGCATGCTCTCTGGAGAATAAACTGGACTGCATTAGACTCCAGCAAACTACTAAATGTGAGTACAGGGACTGTTGTGTTTTAGTTTTTACTGAAACATGGCTTAACAACAACATTCCAGACAGCGCCATTCATCTGGACAGGCTAGCATCGTTCCGTGCTGATAGGAACGCAGCTCAGTCCGGTAAACCACGTGGAGGAGGTGTTTTTGTTTATGTTAACAATGAATGGTGCAAGAACTCTGTGCTTGTTGCTGCGTACTGTTCTCCGATGGTGGATTTAACAATTGTTAAATGCAGACCTTTTTATTTACCACAGGAATTCACCAGTGTGTTCATAGTCACAGTGTATCTTCTGCCCAGCGCAAACATGAAGGAACCATTGAGTGAGGTGTACATATCAATCAGCCAACTGCAGAACATTCATCCGGACAGACTATTTATAATTGCTGGAGATTTTAATCATGCAATTCTCAAGTCTGTTTTTTTCTAAATTCTACCAACATGTGGACTATTGTACGAGACGAGCTAACACCTTATTTTTAATTCGTAAAAAATATTAGCATTTGTAAATCTGATCTTGTGAATGTGTGGAGTTAAAATCCTCCCATTCACATTCTCTGCTGCAGTTGCGAATCTCTTGCTGCAGTTGCGAATTTTGACCCTGTTTTGACGCCTAACTGATGGACCAATAGGAAAGCTTTAGCTGGACCAATCAGATTGCGAGGTTTGTTTAACTAATCAGAACACTGATTTGTTGCTGTCGCTCAATTTCGGCACGCTGTTGGAACACACCTCCCAATCTCAGTCATGGAGCTTCCAGCCAGAGGGACAATGGAGAACGACGCTGAAGTTGGCTACACTAGCCTCCCTTTAACCCGGCTTTATAAGCCCCGCTTTTCAGTTGTTTCCTCGCCGGTTCATTGAGTGTATTGCCCGTGTCACGGCACATGTTTTCGTTCCTGTTTCCTCCGCCGTCGTTTTGTTGCATCTTCACCGTGGTTCCTGAGTTCTGGTTTGTTTCCTCACGTTTATTTTTCCATTCGGTTTTTGGGGTTTGTTTCTGTTCGTGCTCTCGCCGTGTTCCCGTACTCCTTACACAAGGTCACCCGGCTTGCACTCACCAATCTCTCATTCATCCCCCAAGTCTTGCTCGGTTGGTATCGAATCTTGTCTTTAGCCCTAGTCTGTCCGTGCCTTTGTGTCCTAGTACTTCGGGTTATTGTTGTAGTCTTTGTTGTTTTTAATAAATTCCTTTGTTTCTTCAAAAATAAGCACATTTTGTGTTCTGTCTCTCATTGTAACTGTTATGTTTTTTCTGAAAAAAGGGAATACAGGATTCAAGTATTCACGTATTCAAGGAACAAGTGTCACAGAGCTCCCAACAGCACCCTACAGACCACAAGGAGCTCCCCTGGTGTGGATGAGCACCCGGGATGGGATCAGGCACCACTTCCTGCAATCGGGGAGGATCTTGGAGAAACTGTTGTCACAGTTCCCACACAGCAGCACATTACACAGTCCATGACACCTGATTCTACGTCACGTGCCTGAAGTCATCATCACTTCAATTTACAGGTCGACATAGAGCTCAAACAGAGTCGGCACAACTCTTCACACAAATAAGGGTGCATCAAGGGCATCAAAGTCTGAATCAGAGAGTCTTTATTGTCATTTAGGATACAAAACAACATTCATTTGGGGCCACAACACAGAACAAAAGTGCAAAAATATACAAGTAACAGATCAGATACACAACAGTAAAATATATACAAGAATGCCTATAATAAATACAAAGACACATTTTTGTGCAAGTTGCAATAAATGTGCATAAATGCATGTAGTACATTGACAACAGATAAATAAATAAACATGTTTGTAACTTGTGCAGAGTTAAGGAATCTGATGGCTTGTGGCATGAAACTGTTTCCCAGTCTGGTTGTGCTGTCCAAATGCTGTAGTATCTTCTCCCGGATGTCAGGAGAGTAAACAGTCTATGTGATGCATGTAATGGATCCTCCACAATGCTTAGGGCTTTGTGGGTGCAGCATTTGTTAAAAATGTGAGAGATGGAAGAGAGACCTCGGTGATCTTTTCAGCTGTTCTCCTAACTTGCTGAAGAGTCTTGCAGTCTGATGCGGTGCAATTCCCAAACCAGACAGTGTTGCAGCTACTCAGGATGCTTCTGATGGTTCCTCTGTAGAACATGGTAAGGATGGGGGGTGGCAGGTGGGCTTTCCGCAGTCTGCTCAGAAAGTAGAGAGGCCGCAGAGCTTTCTTGGCGCGACGCTTCCCAGTGAATCAGTCACGTGTCTGGGTGCATTGTCATGGGCAACACATGCTCCGATTGCGGCCACCTGAGCCACAGCAGGCTAATTGGTGCGCTCTCATAAGCAGGCGTTTGGGCACGGCTCCCTCGCGGGAGCATTAATGTACGTATTGTTATTCGGGGTTATGTCGTTTGCATTTTGTTGGCATGAGTTTCCGCTGTCGTAGCTGATCCTTTTGTTTTAAGAAACGTAGTGAGACGCAGTGATGCATGCGCTCGTGTTTTCATTCTGGTTGCTCCGCGTTTCAAGTTTTTTTTCCGGCATCAGTTTGTTTTGTTCATAGTACGCTCCTGAGCTTTGAGTTTAGTATTCGGCTTCCTGTGCCCGCGTTCATTGTTTTCACATTCCCCTCCCAGTCTGCATTTCTCCTTTCAGTTCGTTCTCGCTGCGTTTTCGGCCACAGCCTAATTCTGCCTGTTCTGTCTTGCTGACGTGAGCGGTAGCCGCTGCCCTCTCCCTGATACTGTCTGTTCTGCCTGTCGTGAGCGGTAGCCGCTGCCAGCAACCTGATTCTGCTTGTTCTGCCTGACCCGCTGCCCGCACCCTGATTCTGTCTGTCTGCCTGTCGTGAGCAGTAGCTGCTGCCCACACCCTGATCCTGTCTGCTGTGCCTGATGTGGACAACATGGGTTGCTCACAGCCTGGTCCTGATCTCAAGTCTGCTGTGTGTCGCCTACAGCCTGATCCTGCCACGGTTCCCTCCATGCCTGAGGGTAGACGACAGACACCGTTTACAGCCTGATCCTGGTCACAGACCTCCGTGCCTGAGGGGGGATGACATACGCTGATCAGACAGATGATCCTGTCGCTGTCTGAGCATGGTCAGCACCCGTCGCCTACAGTCTGATCCTGGTTGCGGGGTCCTCCTGTTCTGGGTCTGGACATTGACAAAGACCACCGCCATACCTGAACGTTTCTCTGCCCTCAGGCCTGCCCCTTTCTTCCTTACTTAGTTTGTTTATTTTATTAAAACCCTGACAACCCGCCTTGTTTGTGTGTGTGTGTATCATTCTGGGTTCCTTACCACGTTGATAACCCATTACTCATAACAATTAATTTTTTACTAAACCTTTATTGTGCGATATACACGCGAACGTACAAACAAGAACTACTGTTACTTTCGAACTTTGTTCATTCTTGTTTACGCTTGACTTCATTTCGCCGAAAAGCGGAGATGCAGATGTCTAGTCAACACAATTTTTCATATTTTCTGACCTTTGATAAAAGCATAAATTCCCCCGGGGAACCCAGGAATCCTCACAAATCTTGCTGACCCACTTTGCATCTGCTCTAAGTGGCGATTTGTGGCTTATTTTTCTTATTCAGATTAAACGGAATTTTGATCCAAACAAGCGTTGTTGGTCCAAATATATATGTTTATGTGTGTGTGTATGTGTGATAGATATGAACAGTATATAATTTAAGGGTAGGTTATATATGTGTAAAACTTGTAAAATAAGTTTAAAGTAAAAAAAAGTTTAAAGTATAATATATTGCTGTTAATTAAGTTACTTACATGGATTATCACAGAAACCAAATGTGAAAGCAAATCACTAGTAAAAAGCTTTAAATATCAGAGAAATTGTTTAACCTAGTTAATTTACAAATCATGGTGCATGTTAAGCTGTGTTTTGCCTGTAATTGTAAATTGTTTGTAATGTGTGTTTAAGTGTGAAAGATGTTTATATTTCTTACAGAAAGTTTACACAGCCCGTCCCTGGTGGTGGCGCGATCCACACAAAGTTGAAACTGGTTGTGGGCTGATGACTGACATGTGATGCCACAACACTGCACACATACTGAGCAGCAATTTGTTGCTCTGACACAACTCCTAAAATGAATGGAAAAGTTAGAGAAAGAAAGAAAGAAAGAAAGAGAGAGAGATTTTAATAATTAGCAAACTTTTCATTCCTATTATGCTCTTTAAAGTTTTAGATTAAACAAGTAGATTCTAAAGTAGATTAGAGAAACTTGACAATAATTGTTACAAAATAAGTATATAATGAATAAGGCACAATGACTTAATATGTAGAAGAGACTGACAAGGAAAACAAATTTTAGTCACTTAATAATAATATGTCACACCTTCTTGCAATTTAGTGTAAAGCTTTGTTGCCTCACACAAATAAGGTCTTTTCCGTGTGGAGTTTAAATGTTCTCTACATGTTTGTGTGGGTTTCCTCTGGGTGTTCCGGTTTCCTTTCCCAGTTCACCACGTTAATTGGAGACCCTAAATTGTCCTATAGTTAACAAGCTACTAGAATGGATGAACCAATGCTAAAAACGTGTGTCATGGTGTGACCTATGATCATACCACAATTCAAAACTTTCTGAGTTAGTCTGTCCTTACCATGATGATGTTTGTTTTTGGACTAGTGCTACATCTATCAATTGCCTGACATTTAAAGCTTGAGCAATCAACTATTCCTTAACAAAGCATACTGTCTAACATTTCAATTGATTAAATTTATATGGACTGTGTAGGTGGAACTATAGAGGCAATGAGATACGTTTTTATGTTTAACTGTGAAGTCAGATCAAACAATGTCAAAAATTTGAGTATTTTCAAAGTTTTCATTCATCCATCAAGTGCCTCAAAACTTTGTGATGTACGTTAATGTTTGTGTTTGGTGTAATGCTACATCTCATGTCAATCAATTTGCCACCATTACAACATTGTTTGCACAAATTACCTCCTTATATCTGCAGATAATGGCTGTGCTTCGATTATTTTACAAGTGGACCTCACCGCTACATTTGATACAGTCAACCACAGTCTTTTTCTAAACAGGCTCACTGAGATTGCTCTCTCAGGTGTGTGATGTCCTAGGCATCAATTCATCTCCATCTGAAAATTTGTCTCAGACACTGTCCATAAAACATGGTGTGCCATAGGGTTCTGTCATTGGTCCTCTCCTCTTTGGCATCTACATTCTCCCACTCTGCAAAATCTTTCATATTCACTGGTTAAATTTTCATTATTATGCTGATGATACACCGGCAGTTCTTTTTCTTCCTGCTCACCTGACCAAGTGCCTTACTGAACTCCTGGCGTAAGGAATTTTTTCTATCACTAAATGCTCAGAAAACTAAGTTCATAATTACTGGGTCAAAGGCCACTGTTAATTCTCTTCCGAACCCTGTTCTTTCTATAAATGGCATCACGATTGCACCCTCAGTCACTGTTTGTAATCTTTGTGTTTTCTTAACCATTTTTTATGTTTTGAACCACGCATCAAATTCCTGTCGCAGTCTCATTTTCCCATCTCTGCATCATCTTACTTACGGTCTGTTGCATGGTCCGAGCTGCTGGTGCTGGCTGCTGCGAGATTTGCTTGCTCTGGGACTTGCTCACTCTCTCTCTCTGGATATAACCTGCCTGCTTCCTTCAAACATCATGGGTCAGTACCCTCTCTGGACTTTCCCAGCATGTTGCCACCCTTCCAATACTCTCTCCCTCTCCATTAACCACCATCATCGCCAGTCAGTATTCCCTTCCCGAAAACCGGACTCTCAGAAATTCTTTAGTAATTATTCAATAAATCCTCTGTTGTTTTTTTGCCGACTCTCTGTGTGTGTGGTTGTTTTTTGGGTTCTGGACAGTAGTCCATCATAACAAACATAACACAAAAGTGTTACGAGGTTGGAGGTAGGACCCAACAAACGCAGAGACAGAATACTAAAAGGGGGTTTATTAACAAAAGCACAACAAAATGCAAAAGAGAAAAGAAATCAGACGAACCCTGACTTAGGCCGGTCTTGAAACTCAGTTGCCGCCACGCAAGGCGATCACACTATGACAACGCCACAATGAGACACGCTGAATCAAAGCTCTTCTAGTGAGATGATACTGAGCAGTGCTTGGGAGGGGGGCATGGTAACCGCTGATGACACTTCTCAAAGAATCTCCGACAGTCTCGAACCCTGGTCGCTGGGTTCAGAGGCAGAAGAGATAACGGTGCGCTATTGGGGCGGATTTCTCAAGCCGACTCGACAAAGCTAGGAGCTTGCGACAGCATCCACTCTTACCGGTAACGAGGGTGGACCCGGCACAAAATGGCAGAGGTATGAGGGCGGAGAATTCTCCCTAACGGAAACTAGTTACCTCAGGCCTCCAAGCCATAAACACCCAACCACTATAAACATTCCTGGGTGAAACCTTCTGTCCCTAGCACGTGAAATATCGCGAACGTGAAGCAAACTCATAAACGCAACAGATGCGAATTTTTACAGTATTTAGCATTTTAGGTGGCGGACTTCCTGTTGTGCGAAGCCTATGCAAATTCAGAGGTATTACGTACAGCATCTCAAGATCTATCATCCTACCAAAAATCTTAATAATTGGACGAAAAAAGTAGTTTAAAATATTCTAGGAAGCACTATAGAGTGTTTTTTAATATACCAAAGTTTTACAACTCAAAAAATGCCAAGTTTTTGTGTATTCCAGAGGTATGAAATATGCAATGGATGCATATGTGGCGCTATAGAGCAGCTGCCACAGACGGAGAAGAAATTTTAACATCAGATAAAAATATGACCCAGAATCAGTGGACCTCTAAAGTTTTATGAGTTAAAACTCTCAAAACCCCATGTGAATGTTTAAAATTGACCTTTTTTAATCAAAATGAGCGACATCATCTGTCGATGTTAGGGGTTTGGTGAGAGGAGAAACCCAAACTTTGAACACACAGAGAGAGATGCGGAGAAGAGTGTGTGCAGAAATGTGCAGTGTAGCGGAACTCTCTGGATATTTCAGTTGTTTTTTCTCTACATTCTCTCTGGACCATATGGAGAATACTGTTTACTGATGTTTATGTCTTTTTCACTTTACGACAACATTCGGGATAAAGAAGGCCAGGGCCTCTTCAGACCAAGATCTCACAGGAAGTTGTTAATTGACGTTAATGGCCATGCCACTTCTTGTGAAACCAATAAACAGCCCCTGATGGCCGGTTTTATAAACTAACAATGGACACATGGTAAGCCAGATGGCCAACGACCACAGGCCATACTGGACCCCCACAGGACTTTCTTTATCTTCAGGACAGCTGGAATGCAACCTTACAAACCCTTTAAGTGTTATTCAGTTAAACAGAGATTGGAGAACAAGGGGACTGGCGTATTCAACCCTTAACTGCAGACAGAGCAGCGCCCGTTCTGTGTTTATACTAAACTTGCATACATGCACCCAACAAAACACACACACAGCAGTAACTTTTATACCTAATACTGTATTTGACTTATGACCCTAGATAGGCTAGGTTGGGATAAGACACTCTTGGCTGTGACAATAGCCCCATCTAGGGATGGCAAGAGTTATGACAATTGTTGAGATGAGAGGAGTTTTGCATTTTGGCCAACCTCCGTAGTGGAGTTTCATCTCCAATCAGGTAGAGGTTTTTAGCTCATTGGCCATTTCTAAACCAAACCACACCTTCCCTCCCTTATTCCTTTGAAAAAGGGCGGTTAATACCCCCGAGGAAGCGGCCGAACAATCTAGGAACAAAGAAGCAGCCAAGCCAAGGTGTGGAGCAAGCTCGATCTTGGGTACAGTTGAGTGAACAGTTGTGGACAAAGCCTGGCATCTCCACCCAGACTACAAAATGTCGTGAGAGCCTTCTAGCTGAACTCAACAACCAAGAGGTCAGCTTAAAACATCTTATCGTGGCAAACCAGTTCGTGTGCAGGTCGCAGCACTGGTTTTGGGAACATTGGGTTCTGGCCATAGCCCTTGTTACCCACACTACGACTCCAATTCGGTTCTTAACCAGAACAGCCTTTCCACTAGAGCCCTTTGTGACCCTCAAATCATCAACTTCTGCATGTCTCCGGACCAGAGATCTCATCATTGAGCTTCCTGAGGCAGAGCCAGAGCTGATCCAGTTGGTCTGACCAGAACCTACTGCTCCGACTTCAGGAAACCATGTAAGATGCAGGGAAAGAAGTAGACACTATTCTATGCTTGGTGAAAAGGCTTGGTTCTGTGAAATCTGATTTTGAAACGTAATCAAATTCCATTTAGGCTTTCTCTCATCTCAACAAATCACTTCAATCACCTCGACTCGCCGCTCCGTGCTTGGGTAGCGCATCCCTGGAGGACGTGAGCCATGGATCCCACGCTGCGGTGTTTTAGAGGGGCCGTGGCAATAGAGGCTTGTCCAGTGTGGATTTGGCCCACCAGAACCCTTCACCTGGGTTCTAGACCCCTCCATCCCCAGCCTCAAAGTATTTCGTAGGGGGATCAGTAGTGGTTCCTCCCCTGCATTGCAGGGGGTGGCACAGGACGGAGGGAATTGGACCGGTTCCTGCATCACAGAGCTCAAAGCTCCCTACTGGCCAATGCCTAGGGCCTATAATGGCATCGCCTCGCCCTTTATTAGGAGGCCCGCAACCTGGAGGGCGAGCGCCTCGGGCCCCATGTGATGCGGCACCTAGGGGGTCCACTGGCAGCAATCGCTGCCAGAGCCGCGTTGGCCTGCCAGAACCCTTCACTGAGTTCTGAACCCTGCCTATCCCATCCCTTGAAGTATTTTGCAGGGGGGGTGAGGTGGCTCTTCCCCCGGGCATAACCGCCTGCCCCATTAAAGGGTCCGGTCTGATCACCGGCCACCGGAGGTCCATTCCCGGTGGGCACAGGCTAGGGTCATGCCACTAGTGTCCGGTATTATCCAGCGGAACCCGGCAGTTAGCCGTGGGACCCCATATAGGGACCCTCGGGGGGTACTGTAAGGATTCCGACCAAACCGGAGCACCACATGTGCTGTGGCTTCTGGTGTGGTTGGAATTACAGAACACCTCCCCCTAGGGGTTTAATTGGCATGCAGCCCATTGGCATGAGGGTGAAGGACTGTGGATATACAGGAACAGGAACCTTGGGTTGATCTTTACGAGAGCGGGGGTGAATGAACAGAACAGGACAGGCTTATGGAGTGGGCAGCGGCTACCACTCACGTCAGGCAGAACAGACAGAATCAGGCTGTGGGCGAAAACTCAGGGAGCCGTTTAGCCTGATGCGGCTCAGGTGGCCGCAGTCGGCGCATGTGTTGCCCATGACAACGCACCCAGACATGTGACCAACTCGCTGGGGAGTGTCGCGCTTACCAGCCCTTAACATGAAAGACATTCTGGTGGCTAGAGCTCTAAGTTCCAGCAGCCATACTGAAGCTCTTCATATCAATTCTTCGGGTACTTTGCAGCCATATGGATAATTGCCTGACCATGACCCAGCCTTCCAGGTGGTGAATCCATCACTTTTTTAATAATGGTTGATGCTGTGAATATATTGAAGAACTCATTTCTACTCAGTTTAGTCTAGTCAGTTTAATTTGTAGATGCCGTTTAGTGAAAGTTTGTCCTAAAAGAATAGGTCAGAATGAATGTGTCCGTTCAGGTGGATCGTGTTACTTTGAGTGGTGAATCTCAACCTTCTCTTTAACCCCTCGTTCGCATCCGTATCTGTCGCATTTATGTGACCGACTATGTCCTTAAAAACAATCTGGAATGAAGCATCCTGTTTAAGTTTCTGTAATGGGGCAACAGGGTCTACTCCTAACATTTGAGTTAGATTACTGCCTGTTTCGAACTTAGATATAAGTTTGACTTTATTACCTATGCTGCTTTATTGTAAAGTTACCCTGTCACCTCATTCTTGAAGAACTTATGAACTCAGTGACCACGTGTTGTATATTCCCATAACGTTTGTGACGAAACTTTCCTATATGCACTTTGGTTTCATTATTATTAAAATTAAATTGTTTTATTTTTCATTATTATTAATATTGTTATATAAATATTTATAATTGTTACTAGCTAGTTTTAATTAGATAACTTTTTGTTATCAATAAATATAATCAACATAAAATTCAACTAATATAATTATAAAATATGTAAATACTGAAATCCGCTAACACTGGTTCTTAGTTTTACTTAAAGAAATATTTATTACACTGTATAACACAGCATCATTACAGACATCTATTGTAACGGTACCAAACACGCCGTTGAACTGCAGTTCAGCTTCCGGCATGATTGGCGTTACAGAGCACCTCCCCTGAAGGGCTTAAGCAGCGTGCACCTGGCGTTCCCCTATAAAGCTCGGCGCCGACGCTTTGAATGTACATGCACCAAGCGCACACACGCTACCATCGTGCAAGTGCCCCGGTTGCTGCGCTGGTTAGGGATAGACTGGTATCTCCCATGCCCAATGGGGCTTGGCAGCATACGATTGAAAGGTCGGAGGTCATGCGGCACCTCTGGAGGTTAGGGTCAGACACGGGTAGACAGCCGCCATCCGAGGACCACATAGAAGGCTGCGCCGTTTGTCGCCCCGCATCAAGCGGGTGCTCGGACCTTCAGAAGACTGATCAGTATGAGCCAATCTTCTCTCTGCGGTTCTGGCTCCCTCCATAGGCCGTGATGGGTCTATGTTCCCCCGGCTGCCTTTGAGTGGAGCCAGAGCACCCGCCACCAGCAATCAGGGTATCGCTTGTTTTCTTATAACCTTTTTTGTGTTGTTTATTTCTGTTGATTTTAGTTTTACAGAAGCGAGCCCCCCAGCCCGGGGCGTCAACATCTGGCAAACATTAAACAATGATTTCATCTCAGTTGGAATGCAGAACCAAAGAAAACCAAAACTCACGCCATATCATTCTTACATGGTCTCCAAGTTTCACAAGAACACACAATATCCCTCTGTTCCAAGTCTCTCTCACATACTGCCGATTGTACATAAAAAACTCATGTATGAATTAATTAATATTCATTTCCAGACACCTCATATTATTTAAACAGTGATTTAAATATCTGACACCTGCAACATCGTTGAATCATTGTGGTTGGTCTGTCTTAGAAGCACAGTGTGTTCCATGAAATTATCTCTTCAGCCAAAGAGTTTCCTAGACAACCAAAACAATAATTGGTCGATAAAACTAAATATTGTATTAAGTCAGATGGGTGAATGGTGGGAAATTAGCCTAATTCCTGGCAACACCAATCTAATATAACACTGTTCCCTGTTGCAGGCTGCCAGTCACTTAGTCAAGTTATTACCATTGGAACGGCAAGAGGCTCTTGATATTGCCATGAGAAAAGAGTGGGCCGAATTGGTAGGGTCAGTAGGAAAATAATTTATGTTTACTATTTACATTTGTTTACAAAGAAGGGAACTCAATATGTATGTAACTAAGATCAACAGGTGATGGGAAATTCAACAAATTCAACAAGAACATGTGGATGGCTGGACATATGTTATCTGCTGAAGAAAGGGTACCAGGATGCATTACCCACCTTGCCAATTCACAAATATAATGTAGAAAATTTAGGTGCCTGTTGGCATGGAACTGTCAACCATGTCAGCCTTTATTCAGAAAATGTGTGTGTGTGTGTGTGTGTGTGTGTGTGTGTGTGTGTGTGTGTTTGCGTGCACATGGCATTTATAGAAATTTGATTTTTAATTTATCCTGACTTCTTGATGCAAGAACCAATGATTAATTAATATGACATATATATTATTCACATGATGAAACCTTGTTCAATGCTGAATAAATGAAAAAGTCAAGCAGGTCTGGTAAAGGTTTTAAATGCTGTTTCTGTTCCATTAACATATGAATTTTCTCAGTCACCCATCTTGTATTGTCAGCCTCAGCTCTCCTAGCTTTAGCACTAACCGTAAAGTAAACTTAACCTCACGTTAACAAAAAAAAGCCACACTACACTATGCACTACACCTGCTCAGAAATTTAAAGGTGTAAAAAATTAACTATTTTTGTTAATGTGAACTTAATTACAAAACATCATTACTTATCCTTTTTTTAAGTTCGGAAAAGTTAATTGGAAAAATTAACTGGATATAAAAATGCGGAAAAAACAGGATTGACCAACTGGTGGCACATGTGAGGTAGGAGTAGAGGACAGATGGAGGGTAAAGGCAGTAATAGTGATAACACACAATATCATTAAATATGCAAGTATGTGTGAAACTGTCTCTTAATAACTGAATAATGTCTTCCAATTAGTATGCACATTTATACGATTTTGTTGTGTGCATTTGCATATGTGTGTGTGTGTGTGTGTGCGTGCATGCATGCACACATTTATGTGAGTGTGTGTGCATGTATGTGTACATGTGGGTGAGTGAGAAAAAGAGTTTTTTTGCACCAGTTATTGTGGTGGACTCACACAAATGGTAAGCCACCTGTTAGCTTCCCATGGTATTGTGAGATTAAGACAGAGGCTCAATCTGGACACTGGGCATTAAGCCATGATTAATGTGAAATGATGTAAGGCAGTCAAGTACTGGTGTGGTGAGGGATCTGGTGAGGTTTATAAAATGAACAATACATATTTCTCCAAATTATCTAATTGTACACACACACACACACACACACACACACACACACACACACACACACACACACACACACAATAAAAATATAATGAAAAAGATTATTTATAGAGTAATTAAAATCAAAGCGTGAAACTTATAAATTATATTTATTAATTACACATAGACTAATGTATTTCAAATGTTTATTTATTTTAATTTTGATTATTAAAATCTTCTAATGAAAACTAATGAAAATTCAAAATTCAATATCTCAGAAAATTTTAATTTTACTTAAGACCAATACAAAAAAAAAGATTTTTAGAAATGTTGGCCAACTGGAAGTATGACCATAAAAAGTATGAGCATGTACAGCATTCAATGACACACAGGTCTCGACTCGGATCTCAGCATGTCTAGCAGATGTTGCATCGTGGATGACAACCCACCACCTCAAGCTGAACCCAAGCAAGACGGAGATGCTTTACATCCCGGC
>JAYDZF010000007.1:13256704-13279318 GCA_034509105.1 Microcambeva barbata | reverse complement strand
AAATGTACATCATTTGTAAGTCGCTCTGGATAAGAGCGTCTGCTAAATGCCATAAATGTAAATGTAAATGTAATTGAAGGAAAGATGAATGTGGCCAAGTACAGAGTACTCTGGACCTCAGACTGGGCCGATGGTCTAATCACACAGTTAAAAACAAAGGATTGGCTTTGTAACAACTTTGTGAATATTTTTGACCGTCCCAGCCATAGCCCTGACCTAAACCCAATTGAGAATCTCTGGAGAGACCTGAAAATGGCTGTTCACCATCCAATCTGACAGAACTGAAAAAACTGAAAGGGGTCTAAATACTTTTTTTACCCACTGTATTTGTGGTGCTCAGTTCAAGTATTTGGACCTTAAATTTGTCCCTTAGGTCAGTGTTTTTGCAGGTTATGCAAAAAAGCTGCAATGTGTTTTTGAGTTTTTGAGTCAGTTAGCACAGAATGTCTCAGATAGGACCTGGATGGGTGGTCTGTTACCTTGAGACCAAACACAGTTTTCTCCTGAAAATTCTCAGGGTGGATTTATCCAAATACTAAAATACGGTTCCATGTTGATAAGCAAAAGAAAAGAGTAGGACAGGAGGTTTCAGGAATGAATTGTGCATAAAAGTGAAAGCATCCTGATGAACTTTGAAGAAGTTTAAATTACATATGTTGTTGGTCCTATTTCTTCTTGAGCTCTTTTCAGTTATACAAGGCAGAAAGACTAACAGACAACTCAAAGCTGTCCTTTGCTAAGCCTATTAAATTACGGTGAACCCAATGGGTCTCAACGCTGCAAACATTCCTTAGATTTAATACTAACTTATGGTAAAGACATTGTTATAACACAAAATTACTTAATTTCAGATCACGTTGCTCTAATATATGAACTGTCTCTATCTAATAATGTTATGAGCTGGAAGGCATCTGTTGCTAGCCGCTATGCTGCACAGCGCTTTCCAGCAAGGGGTAGGTCGTCTAGGCAACTTAACTCGGTGGTCAAATGACCTGCTGATGAGGTTCACCTGGTGCCGATTAGCTTGGCTTTATAAGCCCCGCCTTACGGCTTCTTCCTCGCGGTTAATTTGGTCCTTTCTCGTCACGTCCTGTCGTCACGTTTTTGTTTTTTGTTGTTTTTCCCTTCGCGATCTCACCGTGGTCCCGTACGCCGTTCATTCCTTCGCTTCATCACTGCCGTTTGTTCCTGCTCTCAGCCACCTCTGCACTCCACCAGTCCGCCGTCGGACTTCACCCTTGCACCCACCACCGGACTTATCAAGGTCACCCCTTTGCACTCCCTGTTTGTCAGTCATTTGTTCGCCCCGGTTCTCGCTAGTTTCGCGTTCGCGTCTCATCCATTGCCCTGGTCCATCCGCGCAGTCACGTCCTCGTCGTTCGGGTTTTCGTTAATGTGTTAGTTTTGTTTTTGTTGTAAATAAATGTCTGTCTTCATCACCTATGTCTCCGTGTCGTGAGTGTTGTGGGCAAAGTCTGGGTTTGTCCTCGTTCTGTCTGCGCCCCACAAATCGTAACAGAATGAACCGGCCAGACATAGAAACCAGCCACACACTCACAAGGGGTTTCCAGCCCTTCCCTTTTCACCCCTTCCCGAACTTGCCTCAGGCGTCCCAGGCTAAACTGTATTTGGCCCAGTGGATGGAAGAAAGCCGCCAACGGCTGGCTAAAATAGAAGCACTGGGACAGATGATACACACTGGTTCTCCAGTGCCTCCAGGTTTTGCCGCCATTTCGGGGATCTCGTCGTTCACCTCTGCTTCCGGGTTGATTCTGTCTCGGTTAGCTCAGGGTCTACTGCACTGATCCTGTTCCTGTCAGCTCTGGTCCGTCCAGAGGCCTGATCCTGTCCCGGTGAGCGCTGGTTCCGCCCGCTGCGCTGGTTCAGTTCCTGTCGGCTCCGGTTCCGTCCAGAGGTCCGACCCTGTTTCAGTCAGCTCCGGTTCCACCTAGAGGCCTGACTCGCCACGGTTGGCTCCAGTGGCTTCCAGTGGTCTGACCCTGTCTCGGTTGACCCTGATTCCGCCCATAGCCCTAAGACCATGCCAGTCGGCTCCGGTTCTGCCCAGAGGCCTGACTCTACCACTTTTGGCTCTGGTGGCTTCCAGTGGTCCACCCGTGGCCCTAAGATTGCCCCAGTTGACTCCTGTTCCACCCGGAGGTCCAATCCTGTTTCCGTTGGCTCCGGTTGACCCAGAGGCCTGAACCCGTCCCGGTGAGCTCTGATTCCGTCAGCTGCACCGATCCTGTTCCCGTCGGTCCCGGTTCTGCTCGGGGCGTCCGTCTGAAGGGCTCCCGGGTCACAGCTCTCTGGTCACAGTTCTCTGGTCACAGCTCTCAGTGTGGTACTTGCCTGTAACTGTATATAATGGGTGTGATCTAAAACCTAGTGAGCTGCCTTACTCCCTACATAGTCACCTGAGTAAAAACAGCATTGTCTTAAGAATCAGGCATCATGCCATTCAAAACAATAGGATTAGGTGGCATGAAGCATTAGCATGTCAGATAATAGTTCCCTCCTTCTACCAGATGTTCTTACTGACAAGCCCAAATTTAAATACACTTGTGCACCCTTATACCAATGGAACAAAATAATAATTCATTTACATTTGAAAATAAATTTGCCTCACAATGCTGGCTATGTTATATGTGTTATATAAATAAGAAATAATAATAAAAAAATGCTTGCTGATGCTACCATCATAGCAGTATGCACTGTTAAGGCTGTTAGACAATTTGGTTTTTTTGCTATGATAATGTGATTCATGTTTTTATTTCGTAAAAACATTGCAATTGTATGCCTATACAAAAAGTAAATATTTGAATTTATCCATATTTACATAGTAAAAGCATTTGATATCATCCATCATGAACTCACCAATTCATTATTTTTTTACTATTACTTGCATTTATACAGATGCCTCCAATAGTTATAGTCTTTTGTGTGCTGTAACTGTGTTTTTGGCTCTCAATCAGTTGTTGATTTTGAAATCAGATTATTAAAAAACGTCTTACAGTAAAGCATACAGTCTGAGCAATGAGAGTTAAGGGCCTTGATCAAGCAGCTGCCCATGAGCAGCAACCTTTATATTACCAGTACCTTAACCACTAGGCTACAGTTTTAACCTGCCAGAGCTGAAAAAACTACCCTTTATTTGAATAGTACAATCAGACTGTGTCATGCTTAAACAGTAAAATACCTTACCCAAAAGGCCTAAACTATGGTGGGACATAAGGTATCCAGTTTTTTTTCCAACCAATATAGCATTTCTGGCAACCATTCTTAAGAATGGATTAGGAATCTACATGACATTCCAAAGGAATAATATAATGCATATCTCTTCCAAGGTCAAAGTTGATAAAACAAATATTGAGAGATTTTGTTAAACAGATTACTATGTTGATTGTCTTTTTACAGAAATTTACACTTTTCAATACAAATAATGTAAGAATATAATGGACCTAAAACAGGCTTTACTTATAATTTGTAAATTTCATTTTGTTTAATAAACAGCTTTATCCTGTTCATGGTGAAAAGATATTTTATTGCTATAAACTGTTATTATAATTCACTTGTTGGATGATGTTTTTAAACTTGTTAAAGCTGAAGATAACACATGTTATGTGTTCAAATCTGTTACACTCTAATTGTACTCAAATTATAAACATCTATCAATAATATTGATTTACCAAAGTAAATTATTGCTTGTCAAATTGTTGTCCTTTTTTATTATGTCTATATCTTTTTTTTCACAGCCAGTCTAACTTTCACCTACCCACACACTCATTCTCATCATTCCCTGTGCATGGAGATGAAAAAAGACATGCCTCTGTGGGGCACATGTGAAAATTAGGCTGGAATATATTCCTTTTTCCTCTGGTTAAAGATAGACCGCTGGCTTCCCTACACTTGACAACAGCCTCAACTATCATAAACTTAAAAGAAAGAAGAGTGATGGAAAATCTGTAAGTTTTTTTTTTTTTTTTCACAGGAGTGCATATAATACTATCAGATATTTATTTTCTTTTTATATCACCAGGCATGGTTAAAACAATGAAAGAACACATTGCATTTGAAATTGTTTATTATAATTGTATCATTGTGCTTTGTTCAAAAATGTAGTGCATGGTAATGATTTGTACAGACACCCCACCCCCTTTGTCAGTGGTCTCAGTAAATGCATTAACAGCCACAATCTCAAATTTATTACTTGATCATAAAACTAAATAAAACAGATGGTCAAATTATTAATTTGATTCAATAATTTGAAATAAAATGATGAAACCCTTTACCAAAATGGGTCACGTTTAAAGAATGATTATTGAATGAAATACTAAAATAGGGTAAAATAAAACCATACAAAGTGTATAATGGAAGCTGCCTATCAAAGGCCAGACTGGATGCTCAGCATGAGAGAAGGAAGCACCCCCTCAATAGTATGACTACTCAGGCAGGGCCAGCTGGTCTTTTTTCTTTATGAAACAATATGAAGGCCATTATAACACTGACCTTTAGGGCTTGTTTCCCTTACTAGTATAACTATTATGTATGTGTTGCTAAAACCTATCAACATTCCCACTTAAAGCAACATTTGGAAAGATATAAAGTTTTTACTGAAAGTTACTGTCCTCAAAATACTCCAGAAAACCCAGTTAACCAAAATAATTGAATAATGTTGCATTAACAATGCTTAATAAGTGGGTAAAGATTCCTGTTTTTATTGTGCTATTTGTAGCCTTTTTCTTACATTCCACTTCCCTTTCTTCCATTTTCCATTTCTCCTATTTATCCACTCAAATCTCTCTGGGTCAGTGCCCTAAGTGTCACTCGGGCATGTAGCATGTTGTTGAGTGCATTAAAATGTTACTGCAGACCTTTCTATACTATTATACATAAACCAAGTTCACTTATCCTTCACTGTGCTCTAAACTTCGACTTTTATTTATTCATATTGTTTTTTATTATTTATTATGCATCTACACAGATGTTTAGATCTTTACGAGTGTGTGTGTGTGTGTGTGTGTGTGTGTGTGTGTGTGTGTGTGTGTGTGTGTGTGTGTGTGTGTGTGTGTGTGTATGTGTGTGTGGTGCGAAAGAGAAAGAGGCATCTGTTGGTTTTGTCCTAAGGATAAACCACCTACACATAAAGCAGCAAGATCAAACATTAAAGAGCTGAGCTAGTACCACTTTAGCAAAAATACATATCTAGTTACATAAATGCCCAAATAAAAATGTATTTTTTAATGCCTAAAATATGCCTACTTATATTTTTATTGAGACTTGGGCCATCACATGATGAGTGGAAACAATACAATTATATTATAATTATTGAAAACAACCAATTTAAAAATCTTGAATAACATTTCCAAAATGTCCATTTCATCATAATGACTGTTTTCACTTTCATGTTTTACTGTGCTGTGGTGGGTTGGTTTTATTTTTAAACACTGGAGTAATTTTTACAAATATTTTTTATAAAAGGACGCATCAATTGAAACCCATTATTTGAAATCGATAATAAAACTGTCTCAAGTTTTACACTTTAAGCTATCATTGTTATCATTTAACTAACTGAAAAATACTGAAGTGACCTAAAAATTTTAGCCTTTTTAAATATTTTTCCCCAACTAAAAATTAATCAAGAATTAAACGCTTTGATAAAATTACATTGTCAATATATGTTTAGTTAAAGTAAAAATTACATAATCATAGATTACTAAAATATACATTTCTCATACTCTTTTACTCACACTTACCCTGATACTCGTGTCCTGGGCTGTAAGTTGTGGGGTTGCCAGCAATGTGAAAGGCAAGTTGGATCTCACCCCCTCCCTCAGTCACCCCCGAACTCTCCACTTCTCCATGATGGGTGCAAAGGAAGAAGAAAGGGTTAAAACGGGGATAAAAGCCAACTGGCAAAGCCCCTAAATCCATGCTGGCTCCCCACACCAGAGCTAGTAGGGCAAAGCTTAGGGCACCCCTGAGTGAGGCCTTCTCCATGCCCACCTTGTTAAAATAATTTATTTTTAAAAAAACTAATAAGAGGGATGCAAATTGATTTATTAAAAGCAATATGCACTGGTACTCCACTGATCAATCAGGAGTTCTGGCTGTGGCAGCTAATGTATATGCACATGTATTTGCTGGTGGGTGCTTCCTGGCAAAGCATTCGGCTCCTTTTTACATTTTCTGATTTTTCATCCCCTCACACTCAAATAGTGCAGTGCATTAATGTGCTGTCCTGCTCCACCACTTAAATAGTTACCCCCCCTCACTTTCTCTCTCGTCCCACCTACTGTCCCTCCCTCTTTCTTCCTCCCTCTTTTTCAGCAGTAGCCATGCTAGTAAAAGTGTATTTTTCTCAGTTGGTCACATTGTTCTATTTGCCTCAATACACACACACACGCATATATATATATGTGTGTGTGTGTGTGTGTGTGTGTGTGTGTGTGTGTGTGTGTGTGTGTGTGTGTGTGTGTATGGGTGCTGCTCATAACAGAATATTATGAAAATTGATTTATTTCAGTAATTCCTTTCAAAAAGAGAAACTTGTATATTCTATTCTTTCATTCTCCACAGACTGATATATTTCAAATGTTTATTTATTTTATTATTTTTTTTATTATTATAATTGACAACTAATGAAAATCCAAAATTCAATATCTCAGAAAAATAGTTTGAAGGAAATGCAAAATTTACTTTTATCAGAGAACATAACTCAGCAGCAATCCAGTCCTTTTTCTCTGTAGCCCACTTCTGATGCTGTCTCTTGTTCAAGAGTGGCTTGACATAAGGAATGCAACAGCTGAAACCTGTCTTGCATACATCTGTGCTTGGTGGTTCTTGAAGCCCTCTCTCGAATTGCAGTCCACTCTTTGTTAATTTTCCCCACATTTTTGAATGGGTTTTGTTTCACAATCCTCTCCAGGGTGCAGTTATCCATATTGCTTGTACACTTTTTTGTACATCTTTTCCTTCTCTTCACCTCTCTATTAATGTGCATGGACACAGAGCTGTGTGAACAGCCAGCCTCTTTAGCAATGACATTTTGTGTCTTGCTCTCCTTGTGCAAGGTGTCAATAGTCATCTTTTGGCAACTGTTAAGTCAGCAGTCTTCTTTGTGATTGTGTAGCCTACAGAATTAGCCAGAGAGACAATTTAAAGAGTGTCTTCAATATGGTACCTTTTCAAAATATTTTAATTTTCTGAGTTACTGAATTTGGAATTTCCATTGTCAGTTATAGTCATCAAAATAAAAAAAATAAATAAACCTTTGAAATATCAGTCTGTGTGTAATGAATGGATTTAATATACACATTTCACTTTTTGAATGGAATCACCGTAATAAATAAATTTTTCATGATATTCGAATATAACTAGATCTATCTGTCTATCTATCTATCTATCTGTCTGTCTGTCTGTCTGTCTGTCCATCCATCTATCTATCTATCACTATTGGAGCAGTGCTATTGGAACTATTCATTTAGCCATAGACTGAAAATATTTCGGTCTGACAAAAACGCATATGAAATAAAAGATCAACATTTTCCCCCAGGTAATTACATGTTGATCTGATACACAGTTCAGAAGATAGTACCTTTTGTCTGATCCCATCAATTTCTCTATTGACCAAAAGTTTTGGAACATTTGACTGTCTGTCATGTTTTGTTCCCCAGGAGTGTTCTTTTAAACATGAAAACCAAAGATATATATGCTCTTGAGTCTGTGTGTTTGAATAATTAATTGAAAGTGGTGAGTTCAAAATAATAGCAACGTGGAGTACAATTAGTGAGGTAAATCACATGCTGTACATGCATTTCTCCTTGAAAGCCTGAGAAATATTGTTCGGGACATTGTTCAGAAGAACAGCGAACATTGATTAACAAGTTGATTGGAGAGGGTAAAACTTATGAAGAAGTGCAGACAATGATTTGCTATTCAGCAAAAATGATCTCTGATGCTTTAAAATGGAGAGCAAAACCAGAGATGTGGAAGAAAATGCAAGACTAACATTCAAATGGATCAAAGAATAGCCAGAATGGCAAAGGCTCAGAAATGATCATCTCCAGGATGATCAAAGACAGTCTTAAGTTATCTATGAGTACTGTGACAGTTAAAAGACAACTGTGTGAAGCTAATCTATTAGCAAGATGTCCCTGCAAAGTCCCACTGTTTTTAGATGCCATGTTTGAGTGGAAGAGTTGAGTTCCATGAGGCATGCGTGGATTCGGGTGCGGCCAATAATTTTAATTGAGCATGAGCTGATCCACTACCTGGGTATCCTCCTAATTAGATGATCCATCCCACTGCATGTGGTTACAGTGGATGGTTGTCCCGTAGCAAGGGGACCCATTATCCATCAGACCCCACCTCTCAGGCCCAAATTATCACGATCTGGGGGAGGTATTTAGCAAATCCCAAGCCCAACTACTACCTCCTCACCACACTCATTTGACTGTTATCCATCTTCTCCCTGGCACCTCTCCCCCTAGAGGGTGCTTGTTCTCCCTCTCAGCACCCGAGAGGTTTGCCATGGAGACCTACGTCCAGGAGGCGTACAAGTTAGGGTTTATCCACCCTTACTCCTCTTCAGCCGGTGCGGGGTTCTTCTTCATGGCCCAGAAGGATGGATCCCTATGTCCCTGCATAGATTATTGTGGCTTCAACTCAATTACGGTCATGGATCGTTACCCTTTGATGAATATGGCATTTGAGTCCCTTTGGTGTTTACTAAACTTGACTTTAGAAGCATGTATAATCTCATATTTATTAGGCGCGAGGATGAGTGGAAGATGGCTTTCATCACCCCTACTGGTCATTGCGAGCACTGCATGTCTTGAACTCCAGCCGTCTTCCAACGCTTTATCAACGAGGTGCTACGGGAAGCCCTCGGGCGATACGCGTACATCTACCTGGTTGACATACTCATCTTCAGCCAATCCCTTGAAGAGCATGCCCGACATGTAAGACACATCCTCCTCCAGTTGCTCGACAACCAACTGTATGGCAACTATATTACTGTCGCGGCTCCCCTTACGGGCCTTACCTGCAAAGGACCATTTCGCTGGTCCGAGCAAGCTCATCTAGTGTTTAACAAGAATAAGAACCTCTTAGTTACAGCTACAACTACCCGATCCTGAAGAACCGTTCATTGTGTAGCTGGACGCCTCTGACGTCGGAGGAGGAGCAGTAGTGTCCCGCCTGGGCCCAGAGAAGAGGTTGCATCCTTGCACCATTTGCCTGCCAGAGCAGGGTCCCGAACCCTTGCCCCCCCAGTCCATGCATCATCCAGGGCGCACCCGCCTATATGCCCCGCCGCATCCTGAAATCCAGGCGAGTGCAGGGTAGCACCCAATATCTGGTGGACTGGGAGGGGTTCGGCCTTAAGGAGCATTCTTGGGTACCTGCCAGGCACATTCTGGACCCTTAGCTGATCCGGGACTTTAGGAGGGACCAGGCAGCCGGCCTGGGGACCTCAGGAGCTGTCCCTGGAGGGGGGGTCATGTTACTTATCCCACCCACAGATCCGCTTACTGGGTCAAGATGCAGACGTCGTCCGGATTCGACATTGTCTGTCGGTCGAGATCATTGGGCGTGCCGTGCGCCAACTCGTAGTGGATTTGGCATTACCGAGCACTTCCACCCCCTGGTTTTGAACCAACCCGCAGTAATTAGGTCTAATCCACCTGGTCACACTTGTTTTAAGGGCTGGCGCATCTGAGGTCCATTGTTACACCTTCATTTATCTATTCCACAGATTCAGATGGTAAAAACTGGCCTCATTTATAGAGGTCAGCCACTCTACAAGATCGGAGGCTTGGAGGTACGTAGCTGGCTAGGGTCAGTGTTCCTGCTTGTCACCTCTTCCCCACAGCCATTCATTGGGCTCCTTAATTCTATGGTTTGTCGCTAGAGTGGAATCACAGGTTTAACCGTTTTAACCGAGTTCTATAACCTGCTTTTTGAGTTTTTATGTTAACATTATTACTGTGGTCCTGTAGATTTTACCAGTATTGGTCTGTTCAAACTTTTCTGTTGCCCCGCCTAAAAGTTTACTAAAGGTGCATTTTTCTCCCTGTGTTTACAGAACACAGAATGGTCCATGCAATCGTGTCTCTTGTTTATGTGCACACTAACACCATTAATATACTCATACTAAAGTTTCATTAAAATGTATTGAGATTTCCATTAGAGATAAAGGTCCCAGAGGTACCAGAGGTTTGGAGATGAAATGGAGACGCTTGTTTCCACAATCTGTAATGGTTTGTGGAGCCATATCATCTGCTGGGGTTCGTGCAGTTGTCTACCAGGAAGTTTTAGAGCACTCCATGCTGCACTCTGCTGACAAGCTTTAAGGAGATGCACATTTTATTTTATTAAGACTTGGTGCCTGTCCACACTGCCAAAAGTACCAATAGCTGGTTTAATAATAAAAGAATTCAATGGGTATTGTAAAAAGGAAGACAACAGAACCAACAATGCAGATGAGCTGAGGGCCACTCTCTATGCAAACTTAGCTTCCATAACACCTTAGCAGTACCACAAGCTGATCATTCATATACTGTAAATACTTTTATTTATTTATTTTTTGGTCCAATATATTTTCATTTAATTAGCTGTATCTAGAATGCATCCCCTCATAAACCAATGCTTGGTTCTCCGTCAGTGATTGGCTATTTATTGGCTGGTGGGGCTAGCTCTTGAGATAAAAACTCACAGGCCCTTCTCCAGAGAGGTCTTTCTGGAGTCATTGCTTCCCAGTTCTTGGGGTCAATAAAGAGCACCCGGATAGTATTCACAGTGCTTCACTTTTTCTACATTTTATATTACAGCCTTATTCCAAGATGGAACTTTTGTTGATAAATAATACATTGTGTTTTTAATATGCTTTGTGGCCTTTTCCTCTCCCTATTTCCATCTATACTTAAAGCCTTATTCCAAAATGGATAACATTGTTTTTTCCTCATAATTCTATACACAATAACGCATAATAATGATGATTGTTTGGATTTTTTGCTAATTTATTACAATTTAAAAAAACTAAATAAATAAATAAATAAAATCAAACATTTTCAAAAAATTACACGTGGAAATCAGGCTTCTGGATTTCAAAAAGGAAAGGTTGAAAAGTCCACCATTCAGCCTATAGTTAATTTCAATGCTGAAGTTGTTTGGTGCTGTCTTGTACATTAGGGTGGCAAGGTAGACAGATGCAATAACACATTCTTTGTTGTAGGCTTTCTTTAAATCATAAAACACTAACAAGAGGGGGGGTTGCTGTTCAATTCTTGCTGTTCAATTTTCTTGTGAATTTGGCGAGCAAAGAAAATCATGTCAAAAGTTTTTTTTTGGCTGTGCAGAAACCACATGTGTGATTTAGGATCCCTTCTGCCACCTTTTGAAGATGAATCTAGATGAATACCTTACCAGTGATGGAAAGCAGGTATTTTATGCGGAAGTTCTCTGGTTGCCTTTGTGCATTCTTTATGTCATGAGAGCCTTTTCTTGCTTCTCACATTCACAACATGAGTGCAAATATATGTGGCTTGAGTCTTATATCACTATGTACAAGGAGCTCATTGGTAGGATAGAGGAGCTGCCAGGTTGTAAATTCAGTTGGATGAATGACGATTGGTTCAAGAGAGTGTTCAAAAACCCACTCGGACACGGGGAGAACATGCAAAATCCAAACAGAAAGGACCTAGATCGCCCCAACCTGGGATCAAACCCAGGACCTTCTTGTTGTGAGGCAACAGTGCTACCCACTAAGCCACCGTGCTGCCATTGGTATATAATATTCTCATTTTCATTAGCTGTAAGCCATAATTATCAACATTAAAATACATAAATGAATGGAATAGATCACTCTGTTAGTAATGAATGTAGATGAGTTTCATTTTTAGAACTGAATTACTGAAATAAATAACATTTTCAATGATATTCTAATTAATTGATTAGCAATAAACACCTATCTCTAGACAGCCATCAGTCTATTGTTGTAGCAGAAAGGCTACTTGATGCTGACACTGGTATTTGAACATGTTAGTGGAGTGCTACACTGTTTGGTTTGGTCACCGCATACAGGGACTGGTCATAAAATTGGAGTATAATGAAAAAGTTATTTTAGTAATTCAATTCAAAAAGTGCAACTCATATTAAATTCATTCATTACACACACGCTGATATATTTCAGATGTTTATTTCTTTTAATTTTGATAAATATAACTAACAACTAATGAAAATTCCAAATTCATAGAAAATTTGAAGATTTTAAAAACGTTCAATATTGAACACACCTGGTACCACACTCTAATCAGCTAATTAACTAAAAACACCTGCAAGGCCTTTAAATGGTCTCTCAGCCTAGTTCTGTAGGCTACACAATCATGGGGAAGACTGCTGACTTGACCATTGACACCTTTCACAAGAAGAGCAAGTTAAGTAGTTTTATTGTCAATACTTTAATATGTACAAGACATACAGAGGATTGAAATTGCGTTACTCTCTGACCCAAGGTGTGTCAAATAACATTTAGGACAATGTCTAGCAGAATTAAGGTGACCGATTAAAGTAGATTGACAGTGCCAGGATTATATATTATGTTTTGCATCTAAACATAAATGCATAGTGTTCCTTTAACTCAAATAAACAAGCTTTTAATTATACGTACTTGACTATTTCTTGTACTCATTACTTAATGCAATTGATTTTTTCCTCGAAAAACTCGATAATATTTCTTCAGTTGGACAAAGCCAGATATGACACAGCAAAAAGGGCATGTTTCAATGGCGTCTCAGGTCAGTTAATTTGAAGTATTACAAAAGGGACTTTTAATTTGAAGCAGATATGCTCTTTCAAAGAAGTTAAGAAAATGTCTTCTGATTAGCCCGGACTGTAATGGTCCTGAGGTCAGTTACATCATCCATGCACTTGGTGATGTAGGCACACAGTTTCTCCTGAAGATCTTTGGTGTTGTTGTAGGTAGCAGCCACTTTAAACATATTCCAATCTGTGGTGCTAAAACAGTCCTAAAGTGCCTCTGAGGATCCACACTCGTACCTGCATTACAACTGGTTTGGGAACCAGTGGTTTGTAAGCTTGCATTAGCATAACAAATGTGGTCAGAGGCACCAGAGTGTTGGGGGCGGCGGACTTTGTAAGGTTGTCTCTGGCTGTTGTAGACCTGGTGTAGTGTGTTGTTTCCCCATGTTGGGAAGTCCATGTGATGAAATAGACCTTGATATAAACGTTTTGGGTCTGCATGGTTAAAATCCCCAGCCAAGCATAGGGATGGGCTGTCTGCTGGTCACTGGTGTGCTGATACAGTTTGTTCAGTGCCTTACTCCTAATGTGATTGTTGGAGCTTGGAGGGATAAAGATGGCCTTGATCAAAACGGCATAAATTTCCCTTGGTAGATAGAACAGTCGGAGTGAGTAGTATTTGCAGACCACAGCAATGTTATGGCACCAGGCATCACAGATGTAAACACACAGCCCACCACTGCAGTCTTACCTGCGTCAGTGAACTCTCTGTCTGCCCAATTGCGTTTTAGCCACTCAAGCTGCACTGCATGGCCTGGGACGCTGTTGTTAAGCAAATTTAGTCTTTGGAGTTGGCCGTAGTAATCGAATATAGTCCAGTTTATTGTCCAAAGAGCATATATTCGCCAGTTTTATGGTGGGGATAGCTGGCTTATGTGGGCTAGCCGCTAGCCTCGCTCGGATACCTCCGTGCTTAGCCCTCTTCTGCCACTTTAGGCACCTCCAGAGTGGGTGAGATGCAGCAGTGGGGGGTGGTGGTGGTGCCGGTCTCCTGAGCAGACCGCAGACTCAGCTGTTCTCTGAGTTCAACACTAAAACATGTTTTCTGCCAACGTCAATCAGGAACTCATGGCTTTATGTGTGTTTCAAGATGTGAATGCACAACTAAGACATACAAAACACTGCGACTCGGGACAAAAAACATGAAAACTCTGTTTTCTCTGGAGAGAGAGAAGCCGCAGTGTGTGCATGTGCCGCGATCTTGGATAAGCAAAAGGTCATTGCTAAAGAGGCTGGCTGTTCACAGAGCTCTATGTCCAAGCACATTAATAGTCGAAGAAAAAAGTGTACAAGCAACAGGGATAACCACACTCTAGAGAGGATTGTGAAACAAAACCCATTCAAAATGTAGGGAAGATTCACAAAAAGTGGACTGCAGCTGCAGTCAGTGCTTCAAGAACCACCATGCACAGACATAAGCAAGACATGGGTTTCAGCATTCCTTGTATCAAACTACCTTTGAACAGAAGCGTGGGCTAAGGACTGGACTGCTACTGAGTGGTCCAAAATTATGTTCTCTGATGAAAGTAAATTTTGCATTTCCTTTGGAAATCAAAGTCCCAGAGCATGGAGGAAGAGAGGAGAGGCACATAATCCACATTGCTTGAGGTTGTTTGAGTTGAGGAAATCACCATTGCCTTGTTCTACTTACATGCCTGACTTTCATTATATAATATCACTGTAGATATTGAAATCCAAAGATAACTTTTTAGGACTAATGTATGTAACAACAGTTCATGTAATTGAGATGTAGCAATAGACCAAATGCAAACATGAATGTGGTCAAAACTGTAACTAAGAAATTTATATTTGATATGATCATAACTGGCAGCATTACATACATTTTCATGTAATAAAATGATTTGGGTATGTCAGAAGATAAATTTAATTTTGTGTCAAGTGTAGTATCACATCATGCCCCACAGTTTGCCAATTCTGTGATTTGCCAGGTACCAGTGTGTGAGGGTCATGTGCCCTTTACCTTTTTTTATTGTAATTTTATTGTTTATATTTTTATCTTATAACATTTCAATATTCAGCTTGTAGTATGCTTTTGTCTGCCTTAGTACTGACTCTGCCTTAGTACTGAACCCCTCCCCCAAAATCAGTTCAAGCGCTACCCATCTTGTTTATAAGGCAGCATGTCAAACCAGACAGAACACAGACACACAAAAAGAAAAGCGCTCAAAGGGATTAGGGAATAAAAATGAAAGAGATAGTGAAAAGGGGTGAAGGAGGGGCTATGGTTGTCACCTCATAATTCAGTGGTCTCTTATATGGACATGCAGGCTATATATTTGACAGAGCAAATTAAAGGAAATGTGGCTTTTAGGGGGCAAGACATAAAAAGAGGGTGGATGCAGCTGAGTGCTGACCCTAATCATCCTCATGGGCTAAGAGTTGGGATAATAGGGCTACCGTGTGAAAAATGTGTTTCATTTAAACCATTAACCAATGTTGGTTACCACATACATGGCAGTATGTGCCATGCCCCATCACAAGAACGACATTGTGAGTAGCCCAATCTGTTGGATGTATGTGGTTAGCCACACTGGTTAATAATGCATAATAGAAAGGATTGTATCTGGAGGTCCTAGATTACATATGGGTAAAAAAGTGTTATTTTACTTTTGCCATCAGCCCAGTGAATATAATAATTTCTTTAACTACTCTATTTTATGAACACCAAAGTATTTGTCTTAACTAAATTTAAACATAAAACTGTTTAGTATTATTTATCCCACTTATAACTGCGCAGAGGGAGTAATATATGGATTGTCAACCGGATGTGCTCTAAGAAGTACTAGATTTATGGGGTGAAAAGTTATGCACACTGAAGTTTTCTGTTATTTTGTCTCATTTGTTGTCTGCTTCACAATAAAAAAAAAATATCAAATGTTCAAAGTTGGAGGCATGTTTTGTAAATGAAATTATGCAAACCCTCAAACAATACATTCTAAATTCAGGTTGTGTGGTAGCAAAAATACGAAAAATGTCAGGGGGTTGAGTATTTCCAAATTGTATTTCCAACTCACCTCACTTGTTTTTGAACTGTGGGAGGAAACGGAGCACCCAGAGTAAACACACTGGCACACGAAGAACATGCAAAGTCTACAAAGAAAGGACCCAGACCACCTAACCTGGGGATTGAACCCAGGACTCCAACTCACAAAGTAAGTTTGCATAAATTAATCTATATTTGCATTACTCAGTACTTTTAACATTCACTGTAAAATCTTCTGATAAATACTGATATACCCTGTAGTAATAATTGAAGGTTATGATAGTCCTCACTATACCTCACAACTACCATGTTAGTCTTGTTTTAATGTTTTATTATGAATTTTTTTTTAATTGTCAAATATTGTGTAACTTTTGCTTAAACATGTCCAAATTGTGATGTTCTAAATGTATCACAACATAAATAGAACATAAATTTATGGGTAGATTATCACTGTACTTCACTGCCTAATAATAGTTGGTATGTTATTTTTATTAAATGCTCCTTTTTAAACATAGCTTTAATGTTTTGCAAAATATTGTCAATAATTGTTATTAAATCACAGGTTATCTTCCGATAAATGTGCATGGCGTACCAAAGACACCACTAAGGCCATTTTAACAGTGACAAAAACATCACTCTCCTGTACATAGCTCATCAGCCAACTGATTTCACACCCAACAACTTTAACAGGGTCCCAAATTATTAAATCTATTGATCCGCTTTGTTATGTCTTGGTTGAGGACTATGATGTCTGCAGGACAGCATTTATACTCAGAAACACTTAACAAATGAACAAATGTACATGGTGAGGATGACGGAAACAAAAACAATGCTGCTGCTGATGAGGATATTCAGACTTTTAAAAATTATGATTATTTCTGCAGTGTGCTCACAGATATAACAAAATTTTCCCTTCCAATGTCTGTTCAGCCAAAATTCAATTCATATTCTGAAAACGTAAGTTGTTAGATTCAATGCAGACACCACAATGCTCAGCTGGGTATTATACTCCACACTGAACATGTCAGAGCTTCAAACACTTGTCAATCAACCCAAGGTTGTTTTCTCTGAAATTTGTCAATACTCATGTAAATCAAATTTTTACTTATCTATTAGAAGTTTACATTTCTAGACAATTTGATTAGATAGATATATTACATTAGATAGATAGATAGATAGATAGATAGATAGATAGATAGATAGATAGATAGATAGATAGATAGATAATTTTCAGTAATCCCTTATGTGTAATATTTCTTTTTGTGTATAAATTATTTAGGTCTAGCTAGCTAGACTACAAAATTCCTGTTCATTTTTTATTATTATTATTTTGAGATTAAAGTCTGATCTCCATAAGTGAATTTTAAAATACCCATAATTGATAGACAGATAGATAGACAGACAGACAGATAGTGAATATATATAAATAGATTCTATATAGATTTTTATGCATTGCCTATCAAATTTATGAACTGTTTTACCATGCCTTGAACAGACCCAGGCCAGCCAGTTCCAGCGCTCTATAAGACACTCTGGGGAGAAAAGGGGGTGAGAGTTATGGTGGGGGTGAAGGTTGGTCTCTTGCCTCCAAAGCCTGGAGCATATCATCTTTATTTATAGACCCATTTGTGTCTGAAGGTAGGAGCCTGTTGACACTTCCACATAATTTTTCTCTCCAAATTGATTTCATGACAAGTGCTGTGATGCTTCATCTTTCAGTAAGATGCACATGCAGATTTCTTTAAAATAGATTAAAACATTTATTTTGTATTTGTTTGTGGTTGCACTTCAAGGATGCAGTAGGGTGTGTTGGGGATTATATTTTATCGTTTTTATGATAAATGCATGAAAATATAGGAGGTTTAAACCACAGAGAATAGCACTGTCCTTTTCCTTCACAATGAGAACATATTAGGCAACATTAAAATATGTGTCTTGATGGTTTAGGAATTAAGGAGGATTAATACAGTTAGTTAGTGTTGTGCAGGAATCTCAGCAAATAATTT
The DNA here is from genome assembly GCA_034509105.1 of Microcambeva barbata. Taxonomy (NCBI): domain Eukaryota; kingdom Metazoa; phylum Chordata; class Actinopteri; order Siluriformes; family Trichomycteridae; genus Microcambeva; species Microcambeva barbata. Next base: position 13,261,486 of record JAYDZF010000007.1, on the reverse strand, counting down.
AGCCATTTAACACTAAAATATATGGAAAACAAATATTATTTTTTATTACCAATAGTTTTTTCCTAAAACAAACAAAAACCTATTTTGTTGTTTGCTTGTTTTAAGTGCGACAGTGAAAAGGAATTTAATTTTGTTTGTGATAATGGGTTAGCTATAATATGCAGTAGAATATTTCTGCTATATAAACTGGTCCTTGTTACTTTTCATAACATTTATGTACCAGCTCTGTTGTGCTGTTCTGCCAAGAACTATTTAAATTTTCAGTAATCCCTTACGTGTAATATTTCTTTTTGTGGATTTTCTAATATGTATAAATTATTTAGGTCTAGCTAGCAGCCTACAGACTACAAAATTCCTGTTCATTTTTTATTATTATTATTTTGAGATTAATGTCTGATCTCCATAACTGAATTTTAAAATACGCATAAACATGCTTCAAAGAGACGTACAAAAACATTTGTTGTAAACACTGCATGTGGTGAATTTCTAAATTTTTCACACAAAGGTTGTAACGGTACCAACCACGCCGTCGAACCGCAGTTCGGCTTCCCGGTGTGGTTGCCGTTACAGATCACCTCCCCTAAAGGGCTTAAGTGGCGTTCAGCCTTAATTGGGCTGAGTGCATGCACCTGACGTTCCCCATTAAAGCCGGGTGCAGCGCTCACTTTGGTGCCGCCACTTTGAATGCACGTACACCGAGTGCAAGCATGCTGAGCGCATGCAAGCGTCCATCCTGCAGGTGTCCAGGTCGCTGTGCAGGGTAGGGACAGACTCAAATCCCCCGGGCCCAATGGGGCTCGGGGGTGTACGATCTCAAGGTCGGAGGTCCACGGCACCACTGGAGGTTAGGGAAAGACACGGGTCGGCAGCCGCTGTCCGAGGACCTCATAGAAAGGCTGCACCGATTGTCGCACCCACCTCAGTGGGTGCTGGGATCTTCGGCAGACGATGACAGTGCAAGCCTTCCCTTGGCGGTTCTGGCTCCCTCTATAGGCTGCGGTGGGTAGGTATTCCCCCAGGCTGTGTCAGGAGTGGAGTCAGAGCTGCCGCCAGCGATTGGGGCATTGCTCGTTTTTGTCTTTCATTTATTTAATGTTTTTTATTTGACACCAACCATGCCGGAAGCCGAACTGTAACGTTACAAAAGGTGTGCTGGTTCTTCAAAAGTTCTCCAGAGGTGCTACTTTATGTTATTTGCTTAATGTAAGTAGTGCCGGTGTCATGCAAATTATTCTCTGCATATTCATGTTATGCATGAAAATGTAATTTTCTGACAATGTCAACATGTTTCGATAGATCCAGCACCCACAGTGAAAGACCAAGCTGCTGAAATACAAAATAAATTAACAAAAGAAAAAAGCTAAATTGAGACATCTGTCACATACGCACTGACCTTAATTTGCTAATCAACAATAAACTAATAACCTCAGTTTTCATATCAAGCTGTTGATTTACTTTGCAAATGTACATTTTTTGTTTGTATCTGGCAGCACTAAAATTAAAGTACTGAAATTGTCTCAATGTGAAAGATAACTGAAAAGTTTGAATCCATTTTGCCATCTTCAACAAAACAATGACATATGTCTGAATTACCAATACAAAATACATATAAATAAGCATTAAAAAAACTAACTGAATATAAATACAAAAATATGAAGGATTTGTTTGGCTGAACATATGGTAAATATAATGATTGTTACAATACATTTTCATTAAGTTATAAATAGTACAATAGTTCTAAACATAAAATCAACTTTATAAATTGGATAAACCATTGTGCATGTTTTTATAGCTCAAGCAAAGCTAAAGCAGAAATCAATTTGGAAGAAATATGTATGTGCAATTGCTATAGACCCATACCTTCTGACACAAATGGTTCTATAAATAAAGATGATATGCTTTAGGCTTTGAAGGCTGGAGACCAAGGCTGGAGTTCTTCACCCCCATCCCCCCATCTCTCATCTCATTTTTCTCCCTAGATGCATTAGAAAGCACAGGACTGGCTGTTTTTTGTTTTTTTTTTAAATCAAAGAGAAACTAATTACTAAGACCTTAGTAGACCTTAGTAGAAAATGCACAAGAGCACTAAATAAATAATACATTCAAAATGTGCATAGCAAAACACTGGAGCACAACACAGCTGAGCTATGTGATTAGGCTAACTATGAATTAATGGACTTAAACGTCAGTTGTATTAGATCTCAGTGGAGTTTAATAGTCAATTATATCATTTTACTCAATAGGACTAAAATACAGTTGGTGTTAAATAACTCACTTTCTCTAAATTTAAATCCAATGACTGATCCATTTATCTACAGATACTGGACATAAAATTAGAATATCATGAAAATGTTTCAGTAATTCCATTCAAAAAGTGAAACTTGTATAGAGGAGGAACGTAGGCTTTGCACACACAACCACATAGGACACCAACATGATGAACAAATAGAGTTTATTATGAAAAACAGGAAATCAAAAACAAAACAACGAGAAGGGAAAAAATGAATGGCGAAGACACAAGGGCACGAACAGTTGAGGGCAAAGGCCAGATAAAGCAGGAATGCACAGGTTTTGATGACCGAGGGATGAGAAGCAAGCAAGGGATACGATTAATAATGAGAAAAAACAGACAAAACCTTGGGGTGACCTTGAAATGTGCAGAGGTGGGTGAGCCCAGGATATGTAGGAGATGCCAGAATAGAAGACCAAGGTACACCCATCTACTGTCCGGAAAAGTCAAGCAACTCAACTATGCATGAACTGGAGTGGAGATAAATGAAAGTAGGGACAGTTGAAATGTATACCTGTAGCAGAATGCAGTTTATTCACCACATGGCTGGAGATCCCTTCCAATATCAGAGTGTGTCTGGGATTAGAAGAAGAGAGAGATTTGAGGAAGCCTAAATCCACAGAACTATTAACACATCACTTTTTGTAAGCATGCTTAGTATTTTTCATACCTGCCTAGGACTTTAACACAGTTATGTACACATTAGGGCAGTAACACGTATTTAGTCAGCCACTGATTGTGTAAGTTATTCTACATAGAAAGATGAGAGAGGTCTGTAATTTTCATCATAGGTACACTTCAACTATTAGAGACAAAATGAGGGGGAAAAAATCTGAAAATTACATTGTAGGATTGTAAGAATTTATTTGTAAATTATGGTAGAAAAATGGTATGGTATTTTTCAATAACAAAAGTTAAACTCAATACTTTATAAAATAACCTTAGTTGGCAATGATAGATGTCAAACATTTCCTGTAAATCTTCACCAGGTTTGCACGCACTGTAGCTGGTACTTTGGACCATTCCTCCCTGCAGATCTCCTCTAGAGCAGTCATGTTTTGGGGCTGTTGCTGGGCAATATGGACTTTTAACTCTGCCCACAAATTTGCAAAAAACAACTACAAAGCATGATGTTCCCATGCTTCAGAGTAGGTATGGTGTTCTTGGGATGCAACTCAGCAGTCTTCTTCCTCCAAACACGACGAGTTTTCAGCAAAAAGTTCTATTTTGGTTTAATCTGACCACAATCCTCTTCAGGATCATCCATATGCTCTGGCAAACTTCTGGCTTGGACATGAACTGGCTTAAGAAGGGGGACACATACTTTGGTCCCAGCTCTCTGCAGGTCATTCAGCAGGTCCCTCTGTGTAGTTCTGGGATTTTTGCTCACCGTTATCATGATCATTTTGACCCCATGGGATGAGATCTTGCGTGGACCTCAGATTGAGGGAGATTATGAATGGCCATATATGTGTTTCATTTTTTTACAATTGCTCCCACAGTTATTCACACCATCCTGCTTGCCTATTGTAGATTCACGCTTTCCAGCTTGGTGCAAGTCTACAATTCTCTTCCTGATGTCCTTCAACAGATCTTTGGTCTTGGCCATGGTTGATTTTGGAGTCTGACTGTTTGAGGCGATGGGCAGGTGTCTTTTAAACAGACAATGAGATCAAACAGTTGCCATTAATACAGGTAATCAGAGGTTACTGGTCTTTTAGAGCCAGAAATATTGCTTGTTTATGGGTGACCAAATACTTATTTTCCGCCTGAATTTACAAATAAATAATTTATCTTATAATGTGATTTCCTGGATTTTCCAAATTTTGTCCCTCAATGTTGAAGGTTAATAATACATTGACAAATTTGCATAGCACAACACTGACAGGTTGAGTGTGGAGTACAACACATAGCTGAGCTATGTGTTTAGGCTAAATATGAATTAATGGACATCTCAATCACATACCTGTGTTAAGGCATGTCTAGAGGAGCAACCAAAAATTTGCACAAATGCACACACACGGAGACAGGAGTGATGAAAAACAAAGGAAATGTATTAACAAAAGGTGCAATGCAAACAAAACGAAGAGGATGGAAGATGCCGAATGATAAGGTCACAAGGGCGTGGACAGACTAGGCGAAGGGCAGGTATGAACTGGCAGGAACACAATGATGATAAAAAGGGTACATGCAGACTAGGGCAATGTAGGATGTGAAAACAAATGGACGAGACCTTGGGGGAGGGAGGTTCAGAATCTGGTGAAGACACAAGAGCAGGAACCTTGAGCTTAGCAGAAGTGGATGGATGCTGGGCAGAGGAGACACACGATCTGGAACCTTGGATGCTGGGGAGCGAGGGTACAGGACGTCAGAGACACAGGATCAGGAACCTTGGGTGTTGAGGAGCATCAGAGTCAGTCAGAGAGTCTTTATTGTCATTTCAGATACATACAGGTACATATTGAAATGAAACAACGTTCCTCCGGGACCAC
>JAYDZF010000007.1:13238834-13250080 GCA_034509105.1 Microcambeva barbata | reverse complement strand
TCAATTCACAGCTAACGCTAGCCATGATGCCTTGTCGCTTTTCTCTCTGCGTTATTGCCTCCAACAGTGAGCACAGTCAACAGTGAGCACCAATCAGTGAGCTCCAACCGCATACCCCTCCCACTCTTCCTTATTGTGGATACTTAAATGTCTTACGGTCCCTGTTTTCTAGACAGAAGTGAGGCAGAAATTTGCAGAGTCACACTTTAAAATACCGTCACCATTTTTGAATACCGTCACCATTTTTAAATACTGCGGTATACCGCAATACCTTCATACCGCCCAACCCTATCACACACATTGAGAAAAAAACGCAATTTTTTGACACGGTTCAAAATGTAAGGCAGGGCTTAAATATTGTGGTTACACCACTCCACTGTAAACACGTCATATTATGATTTTCTCCGCTGGGTCACTTTCAAAGTCTATGTTCACTATGCTTATGGTGTGGCAATTGTTTTAACAACCGACAAGTGTGGCTGAACCGAAGACGATGGCTGAAATTAAGGCTTTGAAATGTTAGACAATAATTTCCTTAGGAGTTCACTTCAAAGTGCAATTTTAAGTGTGTAGCTTTCTCATATTGGGTAGTGTGGTGTTTGGAACACCCCAGTTTGTGTAAAAGCTGATGTTCATGCTGATGCTTCAGTTAATAAAGCAGTTTAGTCAAAGATTTTAAAAAAGCAGTTTAGTCTTATCTAAAATAACAGCATGTGATGCGTTGGTTTGCTTTGCTGCTAAAACATTTTAGCAATCTCCATTATATTATTGCACCACTTACCATAAATTGTAAAGTAAATTGTTCTTAGTCATGAAATATTCTATATTGCTGAGAAAACCATGAAAGGGGAAAACAAATCTGAAAGACTGAATGTTTTTTGATCGAATTATAAGTACACATCATATTTTTTTTTTAAAAATTGTTTACATTGTTCTAAATAAATTTTCACTAAACCTTCTGTTTATTTTCAGTATTTATTTCACAGTATAACCATAAATCAGATATTGATTGTCCTTAATCTTTCAGGATGTCCATTCTCGTTATCGGACAGAGGCTCATCAGGACATTGCAGGACGATTCAATGAAAGGTTTGAAAATCCTACAACCATCAATGAGTGCAAATTTGTATATACAAACACAACAGGTTGACCTAGGTGACCATTTCATTTACTAAGGTGGAAGACTAGGTCTAAAATCTACCCATAATAGCTTAAATGTATCTTAAAAATGTCATTGTTTATCTTCACAAGATATAGCCCATTCTTCATTACTGATGTCTGGGGAAAACAAGTCTTTACTGATTATCCTTTTATTTAAATTTTAACAGTGAGGTGACTTATATTTTCTTATTCAATTATCAAAGTAAATTTTAAGTTTTGGCTTGATCATTTACTTGAATGATTATCCTACTTAAATAGTAATAAGTGTAAATATGTATTTTTAGCTGTTCTAACTGATTAAGTACACATTGGGTTTGGAAAGTATTCAGCACCCCTATAAATTTTTCACTCTGTTACAGCAATTTGTTAAACTCAAAGATCATTTTATTTCTCTTTAATGTGCACTCAGCACCCAATCTTGTCATCAAAACAGAAATGTAGAATCTTTTGTAAATTTATTAAAAAGGAAAAGCTGGTATCACATGGTCATAAGTATTCAGTTTTGAGTAGAAGCACCCTTTTCAGCTAGTACAGCCGGGACTCCTCTTGGGAATGATGCAACAAGTTTTTCACACCTGGATTTGGGAATCCTCCAATTCATCCTTGCAGATCCTTTCCTGTTCCGTCAGGTTGGATGGTGAACGTTGGTGGACAGCCTTTTTCAGCGCTCTCCAGAGATGGTCAATTGGGTAAAGATTGGGCTCCGGCTGGGCCAGTCAAAAATGGTCACAGAGTTGTTCTGAAGCCACTGCTTTGTTATTTTAGCTGTGTGCTTAGGATCATTGTCTTGTTGAACCTTTGGCCCAGTCTAAGGTCCAGAGCACTCTGGAAGAGGTTTTTCCAGTATATCTCTGTGCTTGGCCCCATTCATCCTTCCTTCAATTGCTGAGAATTAAGGCCACAAAGTTCAATCTTTGCCTGGCCAGGCCAGTGAATCTTAGATCTTATAGTCTGGGAGACTTCGTGTTTTTTCATGTGTCTTGCACTGAGGAGAGGCTTCCGTCGGGCCACTCTGCCATAAATCCCCACTTGTGGAGGGTTGCAGTGATAGCTGACTTTGTGGAACTTTCTCCCATCTCCCTACTGCATCTCTGGAGCTCAGCCACAGTCATCTTTGGGTTATTCTTTATCCTCTCTCACTAAGGCTCTTCTCCCACAATTGCTCAGTTTGGCAGGATGGCCTGGTCTAGGAAGAGTTCCTCAGTTCCTTGACATGCGCTGTGAGGTCTCGTATAGGCAGGTGTGTGCCTTTTTAATCAAGTCCAATCTGTTAAATTACACACCTGGACTTCAATGAAGGAACAAATCATCTCGAGGCGGATCAGAAGGAAACAGATAGCGTGTGAGTTAAATATGAGTTTTGCAGCAAATACTTATGACCATGTGATATTTCAGTTTTTCTTTTTTAATAAATTTGCAATAATGTTTTTATGTCAAGATGGGCAGTCGAGTGTGCATTAATGAGAAATTATATTTGTTATCTTAAGTGCCTTAGCAACCACTTCTGTTATTTTGAATTTACAGATTTATCCTCTCTCTGGCCTCCTGTAAGAGCTGTGTAGTCATTGATGATCAGCTTAATGTTTTGCCAATCTCCAAGCATGTAGCAAACATGAAACCTGTCCAACCTACCACAAAGGTAAGGTTGGTTCACATCTTGTTTATTCCCTGTCTTTTTTTCCTGGCTAGTCATAACTTGATTTTTTGTATCATTGTTAACAGGCGGATGGTCTTTTGGCACAAGAGCGAGAGCTTAAAGTTCTAAAGGAATCACTACAGGATATGCAGCCAGTGTGCGCTTTAGTGGACTGTTGCAAAACCACTGACCAGGTGGGGTTAAAGTGTGCTGGTTTATTAAACTCTAAACTGCATATTCTGTGCTCACAAAAACATAGGGCGGTTTAGTTTTTGATCGAAATGTATGGAAAATGTAAGTGGTACACGCTACATTTATATATCATGAACATAGCGCATTTAAGTAGAAGCTTGCAGTGGTTAATTCCTCATCTCAAACAATTGATTGTAACAAAAGTTAACAGTGGTGGTTCACGAGTGATGGTAAGAGGGAGCGGGCGATCGATAGGCAGATTGGTGCGGTGTCAGCAGTGATGTGGACTCTACCACACTGTTGTGGTTTGGGTAATGAACAAGAGCAGCTGAAATAAGTTTCCTACGCAGGGTGTCTGGACTCCCTTAGAGAGAGGTTGAGAAGTTCTGTCATCTGGGAGGGACTCGGAACCGTTTCTCCTCCCTGCGAGCTAGTTGAGGTGGTTTGGGCATCTGGTCATGTTGCCTCCTGGGGGCCTCCCTGAGGAGGTGTTTCAGGCAAGTCCAACTAAGAGTAGACCCCTGGGGAAGACCCGGCACACTCTAGTGATTTGTCCAGTTGGACAATATAATCTCACCAGTGTTTTGGGTATAAATTGAAATGTCTTCCTTTTTTTGTTTGTTTCAGGCTAAAACAGTATTGAAATTCATAGAAGCCATATCAGAAAAATCTCTTCAGAGCACTGTGGCTGTTACTGCTGCCAGAGGCCGGGGCAAATCTGCAGCACTGGGATTGGCCATAGCGGGGGCAGTTGCCTTTGGGTATGTATAATTTAAATTTTTATTACACAAAAAATCAACTACTATTTAGCCATTGTGGATACAGATGCATCAAGAAGCTTATCCAACATAAAAAGTGTTAATTGCATATCGGCCCAGATTAATAATAACTGCCTTTATTACTGAGCTAGCAGGGTACTGTGAAGGTATTCTAGTGTGGGGCATAGATTCAAAAGAGTGGAATTGCTTCTCTACTAGAGAGCAAAGGGGAAAAAGCTTGGGGAAAAGATTTGGAATGTAAAATGGGCACTATGGCTGGTGAAGGGAGAGAACTAGCTGATATGATGGTGAGGAGAATTCTTGACATACATGTGTTAATAACAAGTTTTTGTAGCTAGGATAATTGCAGTTGGATTTAAATTGTTTTAACACTACATTTTTAAAGAGCAGGAATATATTGGTGGTTAAGTATCTTATCGTGTGTAGTGTAAAGCTGAAAATTGATTGATATACTCCTCAAGTGGCTTGATTGAACATGACTTCAATAGACCTGTTTGTGTGACTATACAGAAAGTGAGTTGGTTGTAATGTGTTGACACACAAGGACATGTAGTGAGGTGGAGAGAGTACATTGGTGAAAGAAAAAAGGAGTTTGGATGATGTAGAGAACTATTGAGTATCAAAGATTTCCCTCAAATTAGCAAGGGGTATGATTAACGTGCTACTTTACCACATTTTTGAATTACTGTATTCATATTCATGAATCTGTTCGGTAAACACTTACTGCTTTAATTTCCATAGTTACTCCAACATCTTTGTCACATCTCCCAGCCCAGACAACTTGAACACATTATTTGAGTTTGTGTTTAAAGGTTTTGATTCTCTTCAGTATCAGGTAAATATTTTCTATGTAAATCATTGTTTTCTTTTAAGATGCTCAATCTTTATTTAACTGAAAAAATACAATATCTGATACTGTATATTGCTAAGACAAAACACATTTAAATCATGATGCATTTATTGCCTGTGCTTGCTTAGGATCAAGCTGTCAATTTAATTGTATATTGCTTTTTACAATAGACATTCTCAAAAATCAGCTTTACAGAGTTAGTTCCACTAGACTAAAGTCCTCCTGTTGTGCATGCCGAGTGTGACTTTGGCAAGAAAAACTCCCTAAAAATGTCGGAAGGAACCAGATTCAGCAAGAGCCCATCCTTCTGGTGTGGACCGGAGGATATTTTAAATAAACAGGATTTAAACAGTCCATGCAAATAATACAATTTGTACAAACAAAAATACATTAATAAAGAACTCCAATATATTCATAGTGTTTCTCCTACTTTATTCAGTCCCGTTTCTGAAATAGTCCATTGTGGGTTCTGGAAATTCTTTAAACAAACATGCCTGGTGGGTTAAGGACCTTGCTCAAGGCCCAACAACTGCAAACTAGTTGTAGTGGTGTCTTTTGGATTACTAGTCCAATACCTTATCAACTTGGTAATGTCTTCCCAAATACCTAAATTTGTTGCCTGTAACAAAGTTACAAAACTGTTGGAGTATTAATTTCCCCCCCACAAAGTCCATGATTGTATAATTAAGTGGGAATCAGATAAGAAATAATTTTGCTTTAATAAAAAGCTAAATAAAGGCATATAATAAGAAATATGATGTCTCTTTAAACTGTGCTACATGCAAGGGATTCAAATGCAGTTTGTTTTAAGAGAACATTTATGAAGGGCAAAAAACAGTGGGTACAGAAAGTATTCAGACCCCTTTAAAAAAAAACATAAATTTTATGCAAATTAATAAAGAACTAAAATATCACATGGTCATAAGTATTCAGACCCTTTGCTGTAACACTCATATTCAACTCTTATGCTGTCCATTTCTTTCTGATCCTCCTTGAGATGGCTTTACTCCTTCATTAAAGTCCAGCTGTGTTTAATTGAAAAACGTACTGCATCATTCCCAGGAAGACTCATGGCTGTACTATCTCAAAAGGGTGGTTCTTCTCAATACTGAATACTTATGACCATGTGATATTTCAGTTTTTTTATTTAATAAATATGCAAAAATATGTTTTTTTATGTCAAGATTGGCTGCTGAGGGTACATTAATGAGAAATAAAATGAACTTTGTGTTTAGCAAATGACTGCAATGAACCAAAGTGTGAAATTTAAAAGTGGTCTAAAAACTTTCCATACCCACTGTAAATACATAAAAATGACACTTCAGATTACTTTAAAAATGTATAAAGGCAACTTAAAATGAGTAATAATAATTAAAAGCAATATTATTGCCTTTAGTTTGTTTAACTTTCAGAACTAAATGTTTTATCCACTGTTTATGCAGTATACACAACACTTTGGAAAGTACTGGTCAGAAACCTATAAATTGGGGTATTTTTGAAAAGGAAATTCAACGAACCATAAAGGCTGCAAATATTTAAGTGTCCGCCTTAAATAAAATTGAATTGTCTTTTCCCATATTAAAAATATTTTAAAAATCAGAAGTTTTCATATAGACCCCCTGTATATGTTATTAGTAAATGACCCAATGTCTTCTATCTGGCAGGAACATATGGATTATGAAATTATCCAGTCATTAAACCCGGAGTTTAATAAAGCTGTAGTCAGAGTAAACATCTTCAAGGAACACAGGCAAACTATTCAGGTAGGTTCTTTTAGCTAATTCATGTCATTTGTTATGGTGGTAAGTGTTGTGTACAAAATAATACATTTTAAATAAATGGATTGTAGCATTTTATGTTTGTGGTATATGATGAGTCTTCTCCAATTTTAGTACATCCACCCTGGTGATGCTGTTAAACTGGGTCAGGCAGAGTTGCTGGTCATCGATGAGGCTGCTGCTATTCCTCTGCCTCTTGTGAAAAAATTGCTTGGACCTTACCTTGTTTTTATGGCTTCTACAGTCAGTGGGTCAGTATATTTTAATTTTTGGTTTGTTTTATGTTCTTATAACGTAAATGAGGATACATGATGCATGTTCTAAAGCCACTATGTTGTCATTGTTTGAGTGCAAGTTAAATTATTTTGCTGGCTGTGCAGTACACTGCAGTGTGGAGTAGCAATAAATGATTAAATACATTTTGACACTTAGTACAAACTAGTGTATTTGACATTTGCCATCTCTTGAATTAACATGCAATTTCAATGATTACTCATGATCAGTTTATGATGGTGAATAAATAAATTGACAGTTAATTCAAATTTACAGCCATTCATTTAGGTGAAGGATTTTTCTGATATTTTTAAGATGGTTGTTTTTTCTAACTTACGGTGCTGTTGTGCTGCTGTTGACAAAGCACTCTGCGATGTTTGTGCTTCATGCATAGCAGTTGTACTGTTATGATGCACCATCTCCACTTTGCGAACCTGATGGAGGACCATTGTTGAGTTCCTGTCTTAAATACATTTAAGATGCATGTGGGCATTTTTTGTAGCTGCAGCTTGTGCTCTGGATACATCCATGCTTTCAGTAGGCGTGGATATTTTTGCATCGCATATTATGCTAATCGACATCACTTCATACTCTATTACGTCGATAACAGACCTGTCGCCCCAGCTCTATACTGGAAGAGGTAACCTGGCACTGTTGTAAAAATGTTAAGCCATTACTTAATCTAATGGAGCAGAGACCAGAGAGAGGATTTCATTAAACCACATTTCAGCCTGCCTAATTCCTCAGAGTTTTCTTAGTTGTATATATTTGTCCCAGAACATATTCATATGATCTGCAAATAAAACCATCTTCGATACATTGCACAAATAATTTTGATACAGTCTTAAAGGTTTAGGACCCAGTACTGACTCATGGGGGCACCACGAGCAATATATTCCGACAATGTGTTCTACTATTCAAATACGTTCAGTGGCTGACTAAAAAATTTTTGGGCCCACTGTGAAAAAAATGACTATTTCTTTATCTCATCCAATTATCTATTTATCAATGATGTAGAAAACATTGTCAGTGGAATTCTAGTCAGCCACTGCAAGTTCTCCTACTTTGAAACATGAGAGGTTTGTAATTTTCATTGGTACACTTCAACTAAAAACAGGAAATCACATTGTTGGATTTTTAAAGAATTTATCTGTAAATTATGGTGGAAAATAAGTATTTGGTCAATAACAAACGAGCAATATTTCTGGCTCTCACATACCTGTAACTAATTCAAGCTCTTTTGTCCTTCACTCATTATTTGTTTTAATGGCACTTGTTTGACCTCATTATCTGTAAAGAAGAGACCTGTACATAGCCGCCAACAGTGAATATACAATAGGCAAGCAGGTTGGTGTGAAAAAATCAACTGTGGGAGCAATTGTAAGAAAATGGAAGACAAGACCACTGATGATCTCCCTCAATCTGGAATCTCATCTCTTAGGGTCTAAATGATCAGGGGAATGTTGAGCAAAAAACGACATGGTGGGACCTGATTAATGACCTGCAGAGAGCTGGGACCCAAGTAACAAAGGCTACATGGAGAGACCTGATTAATGACCTGCAATGAGCTGGGACAGAAGTAACAAATACTACAAGCAGTAATACACTATGCTGAAAAAAAAATTAATCATGCAGTGCCCGGTGTATCCCCCTGCTTAAGCCAGTTCATGTGCAGACCTGTCTGAAGTTTGCCAGAGAGCATATGGATGATCCAGGAGAGGATTGGGAGAATATCATGTGGTCAGATGTTAACTCAACTCAAAAAGAATGCTGAGAAGAACACCATACCTACTGTGAAGCATGGGTGTGAGAACATCATGCTAATCTGTTTTAAGGGAAGAATGAAAAGGGCCATGTATCATGACATTTTAAGCCTAAACTTTCCATCAGTGAGGGCATTAAATATGGAATGTGGCTGGTTCTCCCAGCATGACAATGATCCCAAACACTGCTTGGGCGATGAAGTGGCTCCGTAAAAAGCATTTCAATGTCCTGGAGTGGCCTTGCCAGTCTCCAGACCTCAACCCCATAGAAAATTTGTGGATAGAGTTGGAAGTCTGTGTTGCCCAGTGACAGCCCCAAAATATCACTGCTCTAGAGAGGAGATCTGCGTGCAGGAATGGCCAAAATACCAGCAGTGTGTGCAAACCTGGTGAAGACTTACAGGAAATGTTTGTACATTTGTTGGAAATGACTGAGGTCAAAGTATTGAGTTAAACTTTTGTTATTGACCAAATACTTATTTTCCACCACAATTTACAAATAAATTATTTAAAAATCCTACAATGTGACTTTTCCCCCTGATTTTTGTTTGAAGTGTACATGTGATGAACATAAGGCACCTCATCTTTTTAAGTAGAACCTGCACAATAAGTGGCTGACTATTAAAAACTTGCAACTGAAAACAAAAAGTATTAAATCAACAAGCATTTGAGTTAAATGATTAGTATTCTGTTTAACTGATGAACAAGTAATTGTCATGTTTGTGTCATGGTTGTTTGGTGTAGATGGTTGTTTTGTTTAGATTTAGCTACCCATGGAGCACAGGGTGCAGTTAGAGTTTAGGTACCTTGAAGTGCAAGTCGTGACCTGTCAGCTCTGGGAATTGAACCAGCAACCTTCTTATCACAAGCCCAGTTCTCTAACCACCAGGCCATGACTGCCTGTTAACAATCACTGCTATTTATCTAAGCCCTTGCGTTTTGTATGGTGCTTATTCGTGTAGATGCTTTTTTAAGTTTCTTTCCTTGTTTCAGAAATGCCGCTTGGTGTTTTTGATTAACAAATGTCTTTGTAATGTAGGTGTTTTCCTCTGCTGGGTTGCTGCTGGGTAAAATCTGGCAGGCCTCAAAGTTGATGTAATTAATATCGATTCCCTTGAAGTGTAGGAATGTCAACAGTAGATGCTCCATTGAGTTGCTCACCAACTTCTCCCTCCATTGTCACAACTTTTGTATTTGACCTGTGTGTAATTTGAATCTTAGTGATTATGGCATCATTGATTCTGGTGTAGTTCTCTAAGGCTAAAGAACGCAAAGCAAGATCGCTGTCTACCGCAACTGGAAAGCAGAATTGCTTAATTAGTGATCTCACTTCCGGGACGAGGTCCATAATAGTTTTCTGTTGTTTCTTAATATAATGAACTTATTTTTTAATGCCCTTGCTTTCTTTGACTGTAAAGTTATTTTTGAAGGCATAAGTATTCAATAGACAGCTTAGGTTATCTTTCTTTACCTCCATGCAGTCATGGACTCAATGTTTGGTTCTTACGCCATATTTGTTTACCATTTTGTCCAATGACTAAGTCTGTAAGCAGTTCCTGCATGATGATGGGATTTATGCTATGGACTGACCTGCCTTCTCAAGCACATCTGTGACATCACATCTCGTTCCATCCACCAATGCCACGTTGCACCACAAACTGTCCAGGAGTTGACTGACACTTTGATTCAGGTCTGGGAGTAGATCCCTCAGGAGAACATTCACCTTCTCATCAGGAGCATTATCATGCATTGTAGGGCGTTCATACAGGCACGTGGAGGCCACACATACTACTGAGCCACATTTTAACTTGTTAACTTGTCCTCTGAAGATGGATTAGCCTGTAATTTTAATTCTCCACTTTGATTTTGTGTAATATTCCAATGCTGATTTTTTAATGCACATTGAACCTCTACAGGTGCTGGTCATATAATTAGAAAAATCAAGGAAAAAGCTGAATGTATTTGAGTAATTACTTTCAAAAAGTGAAATTCGTATCTTATATTCATTCATTACACACAGACCAACATATTTCAAATGTTAATTTATTTTACTTATTTTAATTATTATAACTGACAATAAAAATCCCAAATTCAGTTTCTCAGAAAATTAGAATTGTGAAAGTTAAATATTGAAGAAAGCTGGTGCCACACACCGTGTAGCCTACAGAAATAGACTGAGATACTATTTAAAGGTAAATTTTAATGGTAAATGTTAAATGATGATTTTTTTTTAATTTAAACTCCTTAGTCCGTTAACAATTTTATTGTATAAAATCTGCATACACAGGATTTAAAATATGCAGCTTCATTCATGCGGAAAGGAACACTGACAATGTCATGGTAAAATAACAACTCTGATTTCAGGGTTTAGTCGAGAGTTTGTTGAACCTGCCTGAGGATGTAGAGAATACAATTTAGCTCATGAAATGTCGGCTTCCTTCATGAGCTGCACACTGTAGATTGTGTATGTAAATATGTTGAATATTGAAAATGTCTTAATTGAGGGTAATGTAACCTAATGTAAAATGTTCTTTTTTACTGAAAATAATTGTATCTTTTTGTCTTGTTACAATAATTTTTAAAGGTATGAGGGCACGGGTCGCTCTCTTTCTTTTAAATTAATTCAGAAGCTGAGAAAGGAAAGTGCAGGCATCCAGCAAAGAATCTCTACTGAAAATCAAACAAGAGGAACAAACATACTACCTGCAGGTACATGTGACCATGTATATTAAACATTTACTTATGTTAGGTTGTTTAAATAATTAGCTATTCTTGAATTAATTATTCAGTTTGTTATATAATCAGTTTGTATAT
>JAYDZF010000007.1:13208674-13224655 GCA_034509105.1 Microcambeva barbata | reverse complement strand
TTTAACATTCCTGTGAATCACTAACGTAATATTTAGTTGAATAACCACAGTTTTTAGAACTGCTTCACATCTGTGTTTCATAGAGTCAACCAACTTCTGGCACCTGTCAACTGGTATTCCAGCCCAGGATGCTTTGACTAAATCCCAAAATTTGTTTGCATTTCTGGGTTTTGTCTCAGAAACGGCATCTTTGATGTCACCCCTCAATTTTCTATTGGATTAAGGTCCGGAGATTTGGCTGGCCACTCCATAACCTCAATTTTGTTGGCCTGAACCAAGATTTTGCTCGTTTACTGGTGTGTTTAGGGTCGTTGTTTTGTTGAAACACCCATTTCAAGGGCATTTCCTCTTATGCAGCATGACCTGTTTTCTGATATGTGAAAACTGGTCCATGATCCCTGGTATGCAGTAAATAGGCCCAGCACCATAATAAGAGAAACATGCCCACATAGTGATGCTTGCACCACCATGCTTCACTGTCTTCAGAGTGTACTGTGGCTTGAATTTAGAATTTGGGGGTCGTCTGACAAACTGCCTGTGGCCCTTGGACCCAAAAAGAAAAATTTTACTTTCATCAGTCCACAATATGTTTATCCTTTCTCTTGAGGCCAGTTGGTGTGTTCTTTGGCAAGTTGTATCCACTTCAGTATATTTCTTTTTTTAATAGTGGGACTTTGTGGGGACTTTTTGCTAGTAGAAATTTTTGAAGAATCTACTGCACCAACTGGTAGATTGTTTGTCATGTGGTAATATAGTTCATACCAAAACAGTGATTATCTGGTTAGTTATATTAAACTGCTATTATTTTGAACACAACTGTATATACTACTCAAAATAAGTTAGGAATAGCTCAGGAAGCTCAGAAAGTAAACAAAGCCAGGACATCCTTCTGCTTTCAGAACGTTTGTTATTTTTTGCCTCAGTACCATCCTCTACTGCCAACTCATAACCACTTAAGATCTGTAGGACTCTTAACTATCTGGGCAAGAAGATGTGATTCATACACTTGAGAAGGTTCATAAATTGCTTTTAATATCGAGTTTTAGAGTAGAAATTTCACAAATTTCAGAAAAATGGCACTCTAAGACGATTGATGAAAGCAGCCCCAGAAGTGTTATTATTAAAACAATAAAGCATTTAGGAACTCAGTTACAAGGAGTTATACCTCATACCCCTGATAAACTTCTATGTAGTTCTGGCAGTGTGTTATAATGTTGCTGCTAGATTAAGACTCTTCCAGTTACTTTAGTTGTATATTTCTTTAAATTACCAAACATGTTTCTGCAGACTTCTGAGTTTATTATAGTGCTGCTATCATGCATGACATGATTGTGAAGCATGTCAGGGGAAAAAGCCATGTAAGCTCAAGACAAGACAGATGAGTTTGTATGTTTTGAATCATGAAAAGATTATTTATTTTTCCAACTTTAGCCTTTCCATCACATTGGTAAAGTTTCCTCTTTTTCAGTCCAAAAAACGTTATCCCAGAATTTCTGATGCTTCTATCCGCTAGGTCTTCTGGTGAAGCATCTGTACTTTTGTTCAAGTCTCTCCCTCTGTTACACCAGCGATAACCTCCTCTTTAAGGATATTCCAAATAGTCGTACTGGCTAGGGCCAGTATTGTGCAACAAAACATGACTGTCAGTCACAGGTTCCCATACTTGTGTTACCTATAATTTATTATGTAACTTATTTACAAAACTTTATATATTGTATGTGATTTGTGTGTGTAATTGGTGATTTTGTGTGTATCGGTGGTATTGAATTTGCCCTGTTGGAGACTCGTAGTTCACAAACAGTAGAAATATTTGTAAAGGTAGCCTGCATGCATAAGTATACGTGTGTGAGAGATCTTAATAATTACAATGAATCGCCTCTAAGTGTCGCTAAATGTACGCATGCCAAAATGAAACCGGATTGGGGGACTTTCAGTACATCTGAACGTGAACGTTTATATATATATAAACATATATAAAATATATACCAAAACTTTTATTTATTTTTTAAAAATTATATATTTTTTTGTTTTCATTTTTCTGGGGCAGGTCTTAGATTAAGGCGTTCACCATTGGTCACTGGCTTTTCAGCAACAACAAACATGGCGGAACGAGGAGCTTCCAATTCACAGCACCAGGTAAACTGCATTTTACCATTAAAGTTTATAATTAATAGCTAAATTCATGTAGATTTTCCAGCATTGTCCGTTTAAACTTCTCTGATGGGATTCCGGTCCGGTCTGCTCTCCGTTTTACATGCACAATACCACCATTATTATATTAACAATAAAGTTTCATTAAACATACCATGAGTCTTTTAGTCTTTATTTTGATCTGTAGCAGACAGTAGCTTCACTGACATATGCTAAAATATTTCCAGGTATATACATCTGGATCTAATACACAGTTCAGAAGCCCCTTTGACTGAACCTACCCATTTTTTTTTTGTGAGCAAAAGTATTGAACATATGATGTTTGGGCATGTTTTGTTGCCCTGGCGTGTCCTTTACATGTTTCAGACAACAAATAGTGCTGAATGTGTGCAAGAGTAATAAACATTAAAACCAAATGTCTGTCTATGGATGAAAAAACAAGCTATTGTTAAGCTGAGATAAGGTAAAAAAAAATCAATCAGAGCCATTGCACAAATATTGACCATAGCCAATACAACCATTTGGATTGTCTCGAGAAAAATGTTGTCACCGGTGTACAGATGTGTAACAGGTAGACCATGGAAAACAACCGCAAATTTATGAGAGAAACATTTAGTGTGCTGTAGTGGTGACATCAGCAAACACTTCCAGAGGGCATATGTAAAGGTATCATAATCAACTGCTTACAGAAGACTTCATCAATACATCAACACCAAGGTTTCACCAGAAGATGCAAACCATTAATTAGCCAAAAAATCAGAAAGATTAATCTTTATCAATGTGATGGAAAAGCTGAAGTGAAAACACCATCAGTGAAACACAGTGGAGGTGATGTCATGGCTTGAGGTTACATGTCTTCTTCTAATGGGTTAATAAATATTGACTGATGTCACACATGGTAGCAGCAGTATAATTAACTCAGAAGTCTATAGAATCATTTATCTATTTAGGAATTACTAAACTAAACTGATTGGAATATCTTTCATCTAACAGCAAAATAATTACCCAAAACACACTGCCAAAACTACAAAGGAGTTTATCAGGGGCATGACATGGAAGGTTTTAGACAGGCCTAGCCAATCTCTTGACCTCTAAACCCTATAGGACCTGCATATTACCTCCTAAAGAGGAGTAACTCCCTAAAATAAACACCAACTGAAAGAGGCTGCGTTGAAAGCCTGGAAAAGCATGACAAAAGAGGAAAGCAAAAGTTTGGTGATGTCAGTACACCACAGGCTTGATTCAGTTATTGAGAGCAAAGGGTCTGTACCTAAATATGATTATTCACTTTAATCTATTGGAAGTTTATCTGTTCAGACATAAGGTGCTATGCTCTGAACTGCATTAGATTCAGTTGGTAATAAAAGCAGAAATGTGATCTTTAACGTCATATTCATCATTTAATGACAAACCAACATATTTCTAGTCAACAGCTAAAATAAGGGAATTGGCATTACTGTTTCAATACTTTTTGTTTTTGACCACCAAGGAAAACGCTATGTCTGGTGCAAAACAAACACATCTCAGTACCCCAAAAATACGATCCCCACAGTGAAACATGGTAGTGGCAGCAACATTGGGTGTTTTCAGCTGCAGGGACAGGATGACTGGTTGCAATTGAAAGAAAGATTAATGCAGCCATGTTCAAAGATAGCCTGGAAGAAAACCTCTTCCAGAGTGCTCTGGACCTCAGACTTGACAATGACCCTAAGCACACAGCTAAAATAACAAAAGAGTGGCTTCAGAAGAACTCTGTGACCATTCCTTAGTGGCCCAGTCAGAGCCCTGACCTAAACCC
The DNA here is from genome assembly GCA_034509105.1 of Microcambeva barbata. Taxonomy (NCBI): domain Eukaryota; kingdom Metazoa; phylum Chordata; class Actinopteri; order Siluriformes; family Trichomycteridae; genus Microcambeva; species Microcambeva barbata. Next base: position 13,220,706 of record JAYDZF010000007.1, on the reverse strand, counting down.
AATTGAGCATCTCTGGAGAGACCTGGAAATGGATGTCCCCCAACGCTCACCATCCAACCTGATGGAACTGGAAAGGATCTACAAGAAAGAATGGCAGAGGATCCCCAAATCCAGGTGTGAAAAATGTAAATAATAAAGATGCATGAGCAAAGGGATGCAATGATACTGAGCAAAGGGTCTGAATACTTATGACCATGTGATATATTTATTTTTTTTTTTGGGGGGGGGGGGGGTGTTAATAAATTTGCAAAAATTTCTACATTTCTGTTTTTTTTATGTCAAGATCGGGTGCTGAGTGAACATCGATGGGAAATAAACGTTTTTGAGTTTAGCAAATGGCTGCAATGAAACTGTGTGTGTGTAATGATAATTAATTACTACTACTACTACTACTAATTTTAATGTTAAAGTTACTGTAAATGTTATTTACAAATGTGTACGGAATTTGTACCTGTTTTCAGGTGTGGTGTGACTTCACACCAACACTACCCTCGTCCTCTAGAGACTCGGGGTGTGTTGTTTACACAATTATTTGAGGCATAATGAATCAGTGGGTAGCAAGCAAGAAGGTTCTAGGCTCAATCCCCAGGTGGGGCAGTCTGGACTTTTTCTGTAGAGTTTGCATGTTCTCCATGTGTGCATGTGGGTTTTCCTCTGGGATCAATAGATCTATCAAGATGTACAACCTAACTTTTATAATAATGTATAGCCCCAGCAGAATATGATTCGTTATTAAACAGTAAGATACAGACCAAAATGAGCAACCCCTATACAAATATTCTGATTTCTGTTTTAAATAAGAATAGATCGATAAAACTTTTTTATTTATAACTATTTATTTTATATTTAACTATTTAGTATAATAAATACATTTTAATAAGGTACGAGACGTCGACAAATAAATCTTTAAATCAAGGCTATGGTAGGAACTTTCGATAGTGTAGGAAAAATCGGTGGCCCATCGTTTAATTTTCTTCTTTTATGCAAGTTGACAGACATCTGTTACCCAACGCTGCCTCCATAAGTTTAGAATAAGAACTTGCATGGTCAATGTATGCGCAATACAGCGAGCCAAAAATAACACATTTTTATACAAAACGTGATTGGCCCACTTCCCGGATGCCTGGATTGAAGCCTTCTTTTCCATAGACCCATAGATTTTTTGGAAATAAATGTGTAGTACCAAAGACGTTTGAGTATACCAAGATGCTCCAGTCATAAATACGTGCATTTCTCTTGGGTTTTTTTTGCACCAGATTATTTCCTCAGTAGAAGGGAGTGGTTAAAAAGCTCTAAGCTGGCTGTTTTATTTTTTATCTCCAACTGTTGTCAGTTGCCTGCCTTTTTAACGGAGCCCCAAAGCTCTGGCAACAGATAACAAATGCGAGTTTTCTGACTTTACAATACTTGATCAAGGTACAGTGGAAAACAGTGTGTGCTAATTATTTGATCACCTGCTGATTTTGTAAGTTCACCCCCTTACAAAGACTTGAACAGTCTATAATGTTACCAGATCATTTGCGAAAACTCTTTATAAAATATAAACTAAAATTTTACTTTTATTAAACTAGAAGCAATGCAGAAATACACACTGGACATAAAGCAGTTAATTTTAATAAATACTTATGTTTTTGGAAAGTATTTAAAATGTAGTGATATTAAAAGAGTTTGTATTAACGGCAATATGTCTTGGGTGTTCTTACTTGTATATTTTTAATTTTACAAAAACAATGAAAAAAATAAAGTGAGTGACCTACAGTCGCATGCGTTCACTAGTCAATGGGCCGTAAAATGTTCGTGTCACGTCTCTCAGAGTGCTATTTCCTCTCATTGTCAAGCGGTCGTGAGCAGGAAGGGGGAAATAAAACATACTCATTTGGGCTGGGTCTTTTTAAACATTTCGAAGTGCCACTCAAAACACAGGATATCATCAAGGCACAACACTTCTGACTGCTAGACCATCAAGTAACATAGCCATTGTAGTGACAAAGAGAAACTATTTGTTATAACGGTGAAATCCAACATAGTCAAAAAAGGACAGTTTAATTAGAGCGAGGCTCTTTTATTAAAGCGATTCTTAGCATCCTACTGCTTCATTTGATGCGCCAAAGCTTTAAAACATGGACGAAGTAGCTGACATTATCTGAAGTGTACGTTTCCAGTACAAAAACAACAACTTAAGACCAATTTAAAATGGCATCTACTATTGAGAGGAAGACTCTAGAATCTAACGAGTAAGTTGCTGTTGGATGTCTCTTAACTTCTCGTGTTAGTAGGCTTCATTGTATTTTTAGTTGTGTGTAAGCCTCTTAAAGTCGGGTTTATTAAGCGAAATCAAATATTTGGAATGTATAACTATATGAAATTGTTGCAATGCGAGCTACTGTACTGTTTCATATTGGCGATTTACGACCTGTTAACAGATACATTGTTAAGACCAACGTGTTTCGTTACTTGCATTCCTGTTTTTTTTCTCTTAAGAACTGTTTTTACAATATACAGTATTCAGCAATTTCAATTGTACAATATTGTGCAAGCGGTCAAAAAGATAAAGGTAGAAATAATTGTATTTTTTCATTTCTTTTAATCACAGTTTGGCCGGTTTTACAAAAAAAAAAACAAAAATAAAAAACGTGAAAATAGTGAGTTAGGAAGGTGGCGAAGTGATTTGATCTACAGGTGGGGCAATCCAGGTCCTTTCTGTCCGGAGATTGTATGCTGTACCTGGGCCTGGGTGGATTTCATTTTGTTTTTCTGTTTTTTCCTGACAGTCCAAGCAAGTATAGTTAACTGTAGACATCAAATGATCCATGACTGATGACTTGATATAACCTTCATTTCATGTTAGGCTCCCTTTCTTCTCTTCTTTGCTGGTTCTAAGTCAAAATATTTGTTTTCATACTAGTACCCCCCTTCCCCCACCACCATTACTAGCTGTCACATTGCAATGTGTTTGCAGACCTGAAATGTGAATGGTAATATTTACATTTTCAGAATGTAGCTCCTTTATCTGAAGCAACTAACAACTTAGACTTTCTTTAAGGTCCCAACAGTGATGTGGGGCTTGAACAAGCAACTTTCTTAATACTAGTTCTGTACCTTAACTGCTGAACTTTCACTGCAACTGTAATAAATAAATGAAAACTTGACCTGACAAAATGTCTGAAATGAACTAAATCCATTTTTGGGAAGAGATTCATTTACATGTGATTAATTAGCAAAAAGAGATGCATTTTGGAAGGGGCAAATTCTTTTTACAGCACTGGACATGGTGTATCACAGAAAAGCTATAAATATTTTCTACCATATTTTGATGTATTTTTTATTTATTGACTTACATGTGAACAATTGTATTTTTTTGTTTGTTTTTAGTCTTCCTTTACCATAAACATTGTGAAATTTGATGTAGTAAATTGTCAGACTCTAATATGCCTGTAGTGCAGCATTTCTGCCTCAAATGAATTTTTTTTTTTAACAATTCCACAGAGAACCAGTCGATGAGGTACTCCAGATACCTCCATCAATGTTGACATGTGGTGGTTGTCAGCAAAACATCGGCGATCGCTTTTTCCTGAAGGCTCTAGAGCAGTACTGGCATGAGGATTGCTTGAGCTGTGACCTTTGCAGCTGCCGACTGGGAGAGGTTGGCCGGAGACTCTATTATAAACTAGGAAGGAAGCTGTGTCGAAGAGACTACCTCAGGTAAGATTGAATCCTTTTTTATTCCATGAAATCCATTGTTTTACTCTTTTACACTCACAGAACAGCAGGTAAGAGAACAATTATTAACCATTTATGTACACATGAGGACAAAATTGTTGGTACCCCTCAGTTAATGAAAGAAAAACCCACAATGGTCACAGAAATAACTTGAATCTGACAAAAGTAATAATAAATAAAAATGTTATAAAAATAAACAAATCCAAGTCAGACATTGCTTTCCAACAGAATTATTGGAAAAAAAAAACCTCATGAAACAGGACAGAAATGAAGGTACCCTTAACTTAACCTTTTCAGGCAATCACTGCAATTAAACGATTACTTTAACTGTCAATGATACTTTTGGACCTCTCTGCAAGTATTTTGACCCACTCCTCGTGGCTCCTCAAACTGCTCCAGCTGTCTCAGGTTAGAAGAGGGCCTTTCCAGGTGGCATGTTTCAGCTCCTTCCAACAATTCTCAATAGGATTTAGGTCAGGTCTCATAGAAGTCCACTTCAGAATAGTCCAATGTTTTCCTCTTAGCCATTATTGGGTGTTTTTAGCTGTGTTTAGGGTCATTGTCCAGTTGCAAGACCCATGACCTGTAACTGAGACCAAGCTTTATGACACTGGGCAGCACATTTCTCTCTAGAATCCATTGCTAGTTTTGAGATTTCATTCTACCCTGCACAGAATCAAGACACCCTGTGCAAGATGCAGCAAAGCAGCCTCAGAACATAACAAAGCCTCCATCTTTCACAGTAGAGACGGTGATCTTTTCTTTACATGCTTCAAGTTTCCATCTGTAAACATAGAGCTGATGTGCCCTGGCAAAAGTTTATTTGTCTGATCTGTACATATGACACTCTTCCAGAAGTTTTGTGGCTTGTGTAGTTCAACAAATTCCAGTACAGCTTTTTATGTTTTGTTTTCAATAATGGTGTCCTCCCATTAAGTCCACTTTGGCTCAAACAATGATGGATGGTGCGATCTGGCACTGATGTTCCTTGAGTTTGAAGTTCACCTGTAATCTCTTTTGAAGTTTTTCTGGGCTATTTAGTTACCATTCATATTATCCGTCTCTTTGATTTGTCATCAATTTTCCTCCTGCGGCCACGTCCAGGGAGGTTGGCTACAGTCCCACAAATCTTAAATTTCTGAATAATATTGTAGTCACAGGAAAACCAAGCTGCTTGGATATGGCTGTATAACCTTTACCTTTAACATGCTTGTTTATATATATGTTTTCTAATCTCCTGAGAAAACTTTTTCCTTTGCTTCCTGTGGTCCATGTTGAGAGTGGTACACACCATGTCACCAAACAGAACAGTGACTACCTGTAGCCCTATATAGGCCCAATGGCTAATTACAAGTTTTTACACACCTGTGATGATATTTAGTGGACACACCCTGAATTAACACCCTTTTGTCACATTATCTTTAAGGGGTACCATAATTTTTGTCCAGGCCTGTATAGTGAGTTTATATATTAAAATAATTCTGTTGAACCACAGTCTAAAATCAATGTCAGATTTTTATTTGTTCATTTTCATAGAATTTTTATTTAGTAATACTTTTGTCAGATTCAAGTTATTTCTGTGACCATTGTGGGTTTTTCTTTCATTAACTGAGGGGTACCAACAATTCTGTCCACGTTTGTTAAATGTGCATGATAAAAAGTTTTGCCTCTTCCAACTTATACAGTTTGTATATGATTGCAAATGAAAAATACTAATCACAAATTGTTTTTGCAGACTGTTCGGACAGGATGGATTATGCTCTTCCTGTGAGAAGAGAATTCGTGCCTTTGAAATGACCATGCGTGTGCGTGACAAAGTGTACCACCTTGAGTGTTTCAAATGTGCAGCTTGTCAAAAGCACTTCTGTGTGGGAGATCGCTATCTGCTCATCAACACAGATATTGTGTGTGAGCAGGACATTTTTGAGTGGACCAAAATCAACAACAGTATGGTGTAATGTCAATGATTTTTCTGATTGTTCCCCATTTTGGAATATTGCTAAAGTAGAACATGTCTATATTTCTTCAGTCGATTAATATTTTGCTAAGACTTAACAAAAATAATTTTCATCTTGGAAAATCAAAAGTATGTTTGTGATGTATAATGCAACAATATGACTTAGTGATGCAGTATTGCAAATAGTTATATGCACCTAACGTGTGTGTTTTTATTTTTGCCAGATTTGTGTTTACTCATTTTCTACAACAAAGATTCTAATAACACAAATGTTAATGGTCAATAATCTGTTACATGTTTTAAAGTTACTTCAACTAATTTTACTAAAAAGCAATCTATTTTAATATTATAAAGTAGTATGTTTTCATTTTTACTAGCCACATTCTCAGTGTGTCAAAATATTTGGATGTCACATGGCTTAGTGGAAAACCTCTAGAGCAAGTTTACGGGTACTTGCCTTTTCCTATAGTCACTTTGGTTCATATTTTTTAACTGTTCAGGCAACAGGCACACATCCCCTTTGCAAAACTTCAACACTTATTATCCCAGCATAAGCTCTGGCCTGATGATCAGAAAATGGGGTTTGTGGCTGGAAGGTTGATGATTTTTTTGCCAACTGAGCAAAAGGCACCTAACCTCTAACTGCACTTGTGCTCACTGGATGGTAGTGTTTACTTGTGTGCATATGTGTTTCACTGCAAGGTCAAAATGAAAAGGACAAATTCCATTGTGTGGAAAGCACAGAAGTTAAAAAGAGTGTTCTAAATTATACAATTCTATTACATTAAAACATCTAAAACATTTTAATTGTATTATTTTATTTAAAATATTTAAATCAAATGAATATTTGTTCAGTCTACTATTAACTATTATAAAGTAGTATGTTTTTGATTTTACTAACGACATTCTCAGTGTGTAAGTCAAAATATTTGGATGTCACTTTGCTTGGTGGATAACCTCTGTAGGTCAAGTATATGGGCACTTGCCCTTTCCTACAGACAGTGGGGGCTTAGCCTTCCTGTGGATCTAGTCACTGTATCATTATTTTCACTTGGGTTCATATTATCAACTTTGCAGGCAACGGGCACAAAACCTTTTCCAAAACCTCAACACTTATAATACCGCCAGGGACAGCTGTTGGTTAGAGAACTGTGCTTGTGATTAGAAGGTTTTAGATTGTATTTTCAGTGCTGACTAAAGTGCCCTTGAGCAAGGCATAAAACCTCTAACCTTGTGTGTAAATGTGTGTTCACTGCAAGGACCAGGTTAAAATGTATGGAAAGTACAGCAGTGAAAAAGAATGTTCTAAATTTTAAAATTCTATAAAAACAATTTAATAATTTTATTTCAAATATTAGTTTTAGTTTCTTCTTCTGTAAAAGAAAGGACAATATCTAGCTTATATTACCTAAACAATTAGCTTACCATACCACCAGGACAGGGTAGCAATTGTGTGAATTATAAAATTACTCAAAGTATTCTCAGGCATTTCCTGAAATAGACTATAAGTACAGTGTTAAGCAATTACAACAGAAAAATACTTAAAAACTAGTTGTAAAATGAAGGAAACATTAGGACACCCTATTCCTTAACAGCTAGCGCTCATAAAATTATAGATATCCTTCTGTTAAGAAAAGGAAAGTCTCACAATAGTCACTAAAATTAATAATGAAGTAATAACAAATTATAAATTACTAAAATAAATAAATAAACTTAGTAACAATTTATTAAATGATTAAACAAAAAATAAAAGCTTTAACAAGAACAAAAAGAGGCCACCAGCTCAGCCACTAGAAGCAGGCTAAATGATAAGAATAGATTCGGCAGGCCACAAACCCAGGTCTCCCAGGCACACCAATCATGGAACAGAAAGGCACGAAAGCAAATGATAATGATAGGAGTTGAAGCCGAGCAGCTCTCGACCTATACAGGATAAGGGAATCTGGATAATCCCGCTGATGAGATGCGTCCCGAAGGATGCCGCTGAGCGTTGAATGGGGCAAAACATAAGTCCTCAAAACAAAAGTAACTACCATAAAATGGCGGATATAGAGAATGGATGAGTCGTCAGTCAAACTGGGAATCGAACCCAGGTTGCTGGCAGTTAAGGCCAACAATGTATCACGACCTTGAACAGGTCTAAATATTTGGGTGCCAAGTTGTGGGAGGTGCCTCACACATGCAAGTCCCATGTTGACAGGAGGACCCTTTTACAGGTGGCACGTCACCGCCGAATATGTTGGCGCACTATGGGAACTGCAACCTTCTGTTATGGTATACGGTATTCCTAGAGCGGAGTGGTGCAGGGTGTTGTGGGCGAACTCAGCCCAATAATTTAACTACCCATGAAGCCGGATTGCCCGCTGTCAAGCATCTTTCTCAGGTCTTGAATGACCCGCTCAGACTGCCTGCTAGAATCTGGGTGGTAGCCAGATGACAGACTGGTGGTTGTGCCTATCAGTTGACAGAAGGCTCGCTAGCACTGGCTGATAAACTACGGCCCCGTGTCAGAATTAATATCTGACAGCACCCCATGTGCTCTCAGCACATGTTGGAGGATAGCCTGGGCTGTGGCCATAGCTTATGGGAGTTTGGGCAAGGGAACAAAGATACAGGTCTTGGTGAACCTGTCCACTATGACTAGCATGACCATGAACTGTCTGGACCTCGGCAATCCATTTACGAAGTCCAAAGCTAGGTGGGACCATGGTCGAGATGGTACTGGGAGAGGGTGGAGTAGTCCCTGGTCGAGTTCCCATTGACTCTTGTTAGTGCCACACACTGAACATGAGTGGACAACTGGTTCTCCATGCCCGGCCACCAAAATCGCCTGCGAAGAAGTGCAAGCACCTTGGTGGTGCCTGGATGGGCAGAAAACTGGGAGGCGTGAGCCCACTGGAACACTGCCATGAAAGGAACAAATAGGCATCACGGGTTGGGTTCGTGGATGTGGGCTTCCCTAACCAGGCTGGTGATGTCCCATGTTATGGGTGCTGCGATTTCACTGGTGGGGATGATAGGGTCAGTGTGTTAGGGCCTGTGGTGTCCCACAGCTGAGAAAGAGCATCTAGCTTTACATTGCTTGGCCCAGGTTGGTAACTCAAGGTAACGTTAAAGCACTTGCAAAACAATCACCTCAGAGCCTGCCTTGAGTTCATCCATTTGGCTTGTTGGATGTATGGCAGATTCTTGTGATCTGTCCATACAAGAAACGGATGTTTTGCACCCTTGAGCCAATGACATCACTCTTCGAGTGCTAGCTTGACATCTCCTTATCCCCTACCAGATAGTTACGCTTTGCAGGGGTGAGTCAATGCTAAAAGAAGGCACAGAGGTGCACCTTCTTATCTGTGGTCCCTTGTTGAGATAGTACTGCCCCTACCCCAACATTGGAAGTGTCCACCTCAACTATGTATGGCTCCTGAGCCTAAATAGTGTCACCCCAGCTGCAAGCAGTTAGCATAATTATTGTTACTTATTATTTTGCGGTTTTGCGGTTCTGTAATTCCTGCTATGCTGAGGAATGGTGTGCCTTTCATGGGAAAGAAATTGGTCTGGATAATATGACACCGGGCATCAGGCAGGCCTTGATCAGACCCTCACGTGTAACAATGGTTGGGTGAACTCAATCCAGGCACCCTGGTAACACCAAGGCCAATGGAAACCAGGAGCAGATCGTGGCCTGTAACAAACACAGGACCAGAATTGGGAGAAACCCATATTGGCAGACACTCGTTCCGTCTTACGGGCAAAAACAGGGCTGAAGGAACTTGGACCAAACCCATGGATGGAACCAACACGGCTGACCCGGGGCCGAACACTTGAGAAGAACCATGGCTGACAGGCTTAGGACTAGACCCCCAGGCAGAACCAAAAAATGTCAGAACTAGGACAACCCTCGGTTGGTGTCAAAGCTGGTGAACTTGGGACCCTTCGCCCAGAAAGAACCTCTCAACAAAACCGGAGCAGACAGAACCTGTATCGGCACTACGGATGGAACCAGGGTCGACCAATGTGCCGTGAAAACATTACAACATACAGAACCGGAACCAACAAGAACTGGGTTGGACCTCTGGAGGGAGGCAGAGCAGATGGAACGTAGATCAGCAATACGGACGGAACCAGGGTCAATCAAGACGGGGTGGAATCTCTGGATGGGATTAAAGCCGATGGATGCAGAAACAGTACTATGTATGGACCATGGTAGACTGAGATGGGGTCGAACCTCTGGATGGAACCGGGGCAAAAGAAAAATGGGTCAGACCTCCAGATGGAACTGGAGTCTACAGAAACTGGGTCAGAGCCCCAAAGGAACCTACAGACGGGTACTATGGATGGGATCAACCGATTCCTGAAAGGACCTATGGGCGGAACTGGGATGGGTGTAAAAAGAACAGGCCAAACCTTGACCTTGACATCCATGATGGATGCTCTACTGTCACAAGCAGAGGCTTGGCTTTAAATCTGGCTGAGGTGCCGGAAAGTGAGCAATGCAAAACACAAAACATAAACATGATGAAACCACGAATCTGGAACAAAAGAAACTCTCAGTACCATACGATCAAATAATGTTCCAGCAAGGTTCTGGCCAAAACTTGGGGTATAAATAAACAGGCTAATTACACTAACCAGTGGCAGGTGAGGACATCTGCTAATTCGCCCAGCACTTTCCAGCCCTAACACATATTTTCTTTTTGTTTAGGTTCTTGTCCAAATTTTGATTACATTCAAGACTTTCTCATTCAACATTATATCCTGATCTCAATTATTTACTTAATACTAGTCTTTGTGAAAATCTGCATATTGTGAAGGAAAATAGGGCTGTTGCCATTATTTTGAAGGTATTTTATTTACATATATAATCAATAATAAAATGTATAAAATAAATCTTAATAATAAAAATATTAATTACTATAATATTTAGATATAATTTTTTTTTTTAAAGTTTGGTTTATTTATCTTAAGTAAGTTAACTTAAGTATCGTAAGTAAACTGCAAGGAAATTCACAGCACAGTCCTTATTATTTATTGAATGTGATCAGGTTAAATGTTATGTGAATGTAAAAAAATGTACTTTGAAGATTAAAGAAAACAACAGTGACTAGTTAAATAAATCACAGCCAAGTTCTGTTCCCTTCTTATGCCGGAAAAGCAGCACGGATTGCACAGCATAGGATCATGGTGAAAATCATCTCGAAGACCTTTAAATACAAAGGAAAGACAAAAAAGATGACAGTGAGTACACTCAAAAGTTTTATTCATTTGCAACAATTTTTGACTGCACATGCTTGCTGTGATTCATATAAAAATGTCTATATACCATTATAACAGCTATGGCAAGTGCAACCATTCCAATCAGATGGAGTTTCTCATAGAACAGACCTTTCAGCTTTAAATGACAACTCTGAGAAAGCAAACATGACAATATATCACCACACAGCACAGATCATTCAATTACATGCATATATATATATATATATGTGTGTGTCTCCAAACTTTTGGTCTCTACTCTCTCTCTCTCTCTCTCTCTCTCTCTCTCTCTCTCACACCCCTCACATTTCTGCATACATTTAAGAATATTTTTTCATGGGGCAACACTGACAAAATAATGCTTGGACACAGTGAAAAGTAGTCTGTGTGAAGCTTATATAACAGTGTACATTTATTTTTCCCTCCAAACTTCACAGGTTGCCGCTGGAATGCTTTTCCACTCCTCCACGATGACATCACGGAGCTGGCGGATATTCGAGACTTTGTGCTCCTCCACCTTCCGCTTGAGGATGCCCCAAAGATGTTCTATTGGGTTTAGGTCATGAGACATGCTTAGGTTACCCTCAGCCTCTTCAATAAAGTAGTGGTCATCTTAGAGGTGTACTTGGGGTCATTATCATGCTGGAACACTGCCCTGCAACCCAGTTTCTAAAGGAAGGGGATCATGCTCTGCTTCAGTATTTCACAGTACATATTGGAGTTCCTGTGTCCCTCAATGAAATGTAAATGCCCAACCCCTGCTGCACTCATGCAGCCCCAGACCATGAAGTTACCAGCACCATGCTTGACTGTAGGCATTACAGTATCTTTGTACTCCTCACCTCACTCCTCACCTGCCACACATACTTGAGACCATCTGAACCAAACAAATTAATCTTGGTCTCATCAGACCATAGAACATGGTTCCAGTAATCCTTTGTTGACATGTTCCAGTAATCCTTTGTTGACCATAGACCAGGGGTGTCCAATCTTATCCAAAAAGGGCCGGTGTGGGTGCAGGTTTTGACTCCAACCAAGCAGAGGCAACGCCTGATTGTTTATTGAAAGCCAAGACTGATTAATTAAGCAGGTGGAATCAGGTGCA
>JAYDZF010000007.1:13163212-13201408 GCA_034509105.1 Microcambeva barbata | reverse complement strand
CCAAGACTGATTAATTAAGCAGGTGGAATCAGGTGCAGTTTCTGCTTGGCTGGAATAAAAACCTGCACCCACACCGGCCCTTTTTGGATAAGATTGGACACTCCTGCCATAGACCATGGTTCCTTGTCCTTTGTTGACATGTCTTCAGCGAACAGTGTGTGGGCTTTCTTGTGTACAGACTTCAGAAGAGGTTTCCTTCTGGGATGACAGCCATGCAGACCAATTTGATGTAGTGTGCGACGTATGGTCTGAGCACTGACAGGCTGACCATCCACCTCTTCAATCTCTGCAGCAATGCTGACAGCACTCCTGTGCCTATCATTCAAAGACAGCATTTGGATGTGACGCAGAGCATGTGCACTCAGCTTCTTTGGATGACCAACGCAAGGTCTGTTCTGAGTGGAACCTGCTCTTTTAAAATGATGGATGATCTTGCCCACATTGCTGCAGCTCACTTTCAGGGTGTTGGCAATCTTCTTGTAGCCTTGGCCTTTTAAGATCCTTGGAGAGTTCTTTGTCATGAGGTGCCATGTTGGAACTTTCAGTGACCACTGTGAGAGCTGTACTACAAAATTGAACACAACTGCTCCCTATGCACACTTGAGACCTAGTAATACTTACGAGTCACATGACATTTTGGAGGGAAAATGACAAGCAGTGCTCAATTTGGACATTTAGGGGTGTAGAACTCACTTTTGTTGCCAGTGGTTTAGACATTAATGGCAGTATATTGAGTTATTTTGAGGGAAGAATACATTTACTTTGTTAGATAAGCTGCACACAGACTTTGCATTGTGTTAAAGTGTAATTTGGTCAGTCTTATAAAAAGATATACAGTCGAATCCGGTTAATCAGACCACATCAGGATGGGATAGTTTTGGTCCTAATAACCGGCTGGTCCGATTACACGAACATGCCCTATGTTACAAGACGGGACGTGCTATAATTTATGTAACATATTAAATGTTTATTAAAAATGTATTGTGCGATATACACGTATAGCGAACGTACAAACAAGAACTGCCCATACAAACAAGAAATCCTCCCATATCTTGCTGACCTGCTTTGCATCTGCTCAATCTAGTGGCCCTAGTGGCTGTAACACCAAGAGACAACAAGAGGCACCGCTAACCAAACAACACCATTAACACCAAGGTAATCTCCAAACAAGCCAAGGGCAAAGATGTGGAGAAGTACAATTCAGGATTGGGTTATAAAAAATATCCAAATATCTGATGATTCCCTGAAGCACCCTCAAATCCATCATCATCAAATGGAAAAAACATTCTACCACAACAAACCTGTCAGGAGAGGACTTCCCACCAAAACTCTCAGACTGGACAAGGAGGGCATTAATCAAAAAGGCAGCCCAGAGACCAAAGGTTCCCAAGTTCCCAAGCAGACATTGGAGTATCTTAACTTAAAGACAAAAATAGGCTTGTTTTGAGACTCCCCAAATGTATGGAGGAAGGTGCTATGGTCAAATGAGACATAAATTTAACTTTTCGGCCACCAAGAAAAATGCTATTTCTGGCACAAAACTAACACATCTCATCACCCCAAAAACACCATGCCTACAGTTGTGGCAGCATCATGATGTGGGGATATTTTTCATCAAAAAAATGTAAATGTATTGGAATAGCGTAGTCCACTTGATAATCTGTGGTTTACTTGAAGATTGCTGTTCACCAGAGGAAACCATTTAACATGAAGGGGCTGGAGCAATTTTGCCTTGAGTAATCCCGGGGGCAAGGTGTAGCAAGCTCAGCTGTGATGGGTAAGCCACAAAACTTCTTAGCTAAGGAGGCTGGCTGTTCACAGAGTGCTGTGTCCAAGCATTTTAATGGAAAGTCTAGTGGAAGGAGAAGATGCACTAGCAAAAGAGATGACTGTGGGCACAGTCAGTCATGATTTGGTGTGCAATGTCTGGCGCAGGTGTTGGCAAACTCTGCTTTCCTAAATCCAAGTTCACTGCAACAGTCTACCAGAATGTTCAGGATTCCTTCTGCCGAGGATCTGGTTTGATGCCCATGCCATCACATTGCTTGACTGGCCAGCCAACTCTCTATTCTCAAGAGGAAAATGAGGACCACCAGACCCAACAACAAAGAAGAACTGACCACATCCATCAGGTAAATCTGGGCTTCCATAACTCCCAGGCAAAGCCACAGACTGATTGACTCATCGCCACGTCGCATCGAGGCAGTGATTAAAGCAAAGGGCTTCCCAACCAAGTATTGAAGATTAAAAGTACCATATTTTTATTGATTTGATATGATCTTTTTTTCTAGTTTGGGCTGATTTCTTCACAGTATTCTATTTTTTTAAATCCTGTTTTCATGATGAGCTGGGAGTCCAACTTAACTTTTTGAAGGAAGTTATGGAAATTAATCAACTTTTTCATGATATTCTATTTTTTTGGGGGGATTGGTCTGTATATGCTTTAAGTATTTTGTTTTGAAAGTGTTTTTGCTTGATTGTGTTTTGCAAAAATAACAAAACTTGACTGTGTTTTTGAGATGTGTTTTTCGTGCAGCTGTATCCTAGCAGTACTGGGCCAGTACGCCAAAGGCTGCTGGTCCAAACCCCACCAATGCTAGGCTTTCCTTTTTGGGCCCTTGAGCAAGGCCCTTAACCTTCAGTTTCTTGTAAGTCCTTTGTATAAAAGTCTCTGCCAAATGCCAAAAAAGTAAATGTGGCTAAAATGAAAACAGAAGTCCATCTTTTATTATTTAAAATTAGGTTGGAAAAAAATAAGTTGGAAAACCAAAGGACCCACAATTTACACTTCATTGTCTGGACAAAAAAACAAAGCATAAAGCCTTTCTATTTTTGTGATGAAATGTGGAAGATCAATTTATATGATATAATGATAAAACATTAACTAAAATTACAACAGTATGAATAAACTAGTATAATTGCCAAATATAGAAATATCCTTTAAAACATTAATATGACAATTAATCTAAGCAACCATCAAAAATCTGTAGAGAAAAATGAAGATGGACAGTCACAAATGTTCATTATCCAATCTGATGATTTATATAGCGTCTGCTTTCAAAAACTGATTTAACTTAAATAAGGTGTATATAGCTTGTAATGTATTGAAGAATACTGTTAAAAGGTCCTCCACAAATTATTTATAAGGGGTCAAATTACTTTTTTACAAACTACTTTACTAGATAAAATGATTGCTGATATACTTATCAGAATTTTGAACATGCTTTGTCATATTTTTAACTTCAATCTTTATACTTTGCTATAGCTGTTTAAATTTTGTAGTTTGCTATTTTGTTTTGTTATTATACCAATAATTCCTATTGTACATAATACTGAAGAGTATTAACATTTTAACAACATACAAAAATTGTAAAAATATCCTGCTAACCACTTTTATTGATAGGCTTAACAGTTTAAATATGTGTGGACTTATATGCTGGTTTCTGTTCTGCAACTTCTCTCGGTTTTTGCAGACTATTGTGTTTAACATCTAGCCTGATTAAAGCATCCAATTCTGGGCTTCTGGACAGGGCCATTGTTGTTTAGCTTTTAGAGCTTCCTGCATTTACTTTACATCTGCTTGTGCTTACATCAAATATTAATAAAACAGTACTAATTTAAAATTTAATACATAATTTAAAACTCTTTGAACAAAAGTTTAGTTAGCATGTTAGTATACAAAATCACCAGTTATTCTATATCATCTAAGTTACAATTGTACCTGTGATTCAAGTAAGTCCACAGGCTTTTTAGGACAAACAGATGCTTGAACAGCAAGAAATAACTCATTATCATCACCTTTACCACAGCACTCAAGCTAAAAAAAACAAAAATATAAAAAAGGTCAAAATCATACTGTAAACTACAAATATTCCAATGACAAGCTAATAAAGATTGCAATAATTGTTCAGTGGAGCAGCATCAAAACAGATCAAATGACTCACTGTGCCATGGAAAACTTGAAGAACCTTAGATGCAGCCTGTTTGGTAGGGGTATCAACTGGATCCACAGCTTTCATGTAGGCAGTGTCATAAAAGCTGATGAGTTCAGTGGAGATCTGTATGGCAAATTTAACAAAGTTATATGACAAAAACAGAATGTGTGGTGTGACTGACTGGAGGGGAAGTGTGGAACAATGTGATAGGTGCTGCCATATACCGTGTCTTTGTTGATGGAACCCCATATACCTGCTGCCACCTCACAGGCGAATAGTAAAACTAAACATGTGAAAAACTAAACAAAAAGGAAATTTTATTTTTATATTATCATAGTGAATGAACATCAACCAAATAAATGCAAAGGGCTAATGCCAATATAAGCTATGGACAAAACAACATAATATATAGGCACTTATCCCTTGTTCCTTGTTGAGTCTTACTTTGCTAACAAGAGGTTTCTGCTGTATATGAGGTCAGCAAGTTTGTTTTGGGATGTGTCACAACCTTTTCAGGCTTTTCACTACATTTTCACAGTTTTGACTTGACATCTGTTCTTGTCCAATCAAAAATTGAAATGCCAGTAATGTCCACGTTTGAAAATGGTTTCCATTTTTGAAAGTAAAACTGGCTTTCTTAATGTGTAAAGAGGCATCTTAATAATTTAACATTGTAACCACCTTTTTATTTATTAACATTATTTATTTATTTTACTCACTGTTCCAAGGAGGCACTGTGACTCTTGAATGGCTCCATAACATCCAACAAATCCAACAAACATCATTATAGCTCCAACAGCTATAAGTACATACACACCTACAAAACAACAAATTGTATACCAGTGGATATTATTATTTTTCATTTATCATTTCTCTGCATATGTCAGATGTATGTTTTATTTATCAACATATTAATGAAATATGTAGTGAGTTCTTCCCTATACATTATCCCCAAAATGCATGTCAGTTTCAATTATCCTTCTCTTCAAAGTCATCTCTTCTTTATCTACTATATCCTAATTGCTAGTCTCTAATTTAGTCTTATCTTGCCACTGTTTGTGGTAAAACATTGAACTAAGGGTTGACAAAAAAGGGTCGTCAACTAAGGGTTGACAAAAAGCTTCTACATTTTCTGCTTCTCTCCTCCTCGGAGCTACAACATGGACTTTTTTTTAAAGCAGTGACAAATGTGTTAGTTACAGTGTACCATTCTGAAAAATGCAGATGCTATCAAAGTCAAAGAAATCGAAAGTAACAGCAAAAATATTATTCATCTGAACTCTGTAATACACTCATACACTCATTTTTAAAGGATACATTTCACAAAGTGAGACTCCACTAATAATTCAGGGTTCAAATAAGTCTAGCTTTATGCAAAGACATCCCCAGTCTCACTGCCTAACGTTTATTTTTTAAACTGTTCCAACAGCAGCAATTCAGTAAACTAAAAATACACACTACACATTCTAATTTGTAGAGTAATAAGCATGTGCATGCTTTTTTGATCTACACATGTGTGGGCAGTAGAAGCAGGATTTAAATGATAGAGGAAATATTGCCCCTCCTTTTCCTGGGTGGGCTGAGATCAACCAAAACCATGGTTTAAAATCAGGCAGTTGTGTTAATGTTATGAAAGGAGTAGAAAACTTTTTTTTCAAAAGAGACATACACAGATGGCATATACACAAATTAAAGGTCTGTAACTACAAGTTACAGGCCAGATAAGTTACAGGCCCCATGTCGTCCTTAGCACTGTAAGGGTACCTAAATATAGGATGGTGTTTATATGCAAGGGTGGAGTCTGCACACACCCTGTGGTTGTACAGTGGTTGTGGTGGTTTTCTCTGGTCCTTTCAAAGTTTTCTGTACTGAACATTTTGAAAAAGTCTTTTTTCATGGGCCACCTACATTAGCTACTTACATACATTGATTCTTAGTTGTATACTAATAAAGTATAGTTTTGTATACTTTTAGTACTGCTATACTTTTAGTACTGCTATAGCAGGCAGTGAAGTTTTTTTTTTTAAGTTAAAAAACAAAACAAAAAACAGAGCTACTCCCAGGCAGTGTCAGAGGATGTAAACTGGCATAACATGAGGGGTGGTTCAAACTGCTGATAAAAGGTCCTCTAAAGGTTGACTTCTTCAATGAATCTTTAGTGTACATATGACACTTCAATTGGCAAATTTTGTGAAATGCAATAAAGACCAAATTTAGTATGTTGTATTTTGTAACATAAACACATTGATTTTATAGCAGTGAAAACCTAGTTTAAAATCTAAGAGTGTTTTTGAAGCTGCTGATTAAGAAGGTACAATTCTCTAGAAAGTATAAGATTTCACCAACAATGAGCCAAGAAGAACATTTGATGCAGAAAATATTTACTTTTTGTACTTCAAAAAACAAGTACAAAAAGTCTGTCTAGCAGAGCAGAAAACATGTATTGTACATAACCTGGTTATTAACATCCCCACACAGTGAAACAAAGTGTTGCTAGTAATTCTTAGCATCAAGGAGACAAATATTAAAACAAGAAAACACCTAAACAAAAACTCATTAAGATATTACCCAACAGGTCATCTTCAAGATTCCTTTACCAACACAATAAATTGGGCAACGAATTACTAACTTTGTGACATGCTGTAGAAGGGTGTATAATATTTCCAGCATTATGCATATTTTGACCTGTCATCTCATCTATCCATGTGTTTACAATGACCTCTCAAGTCCAAAGGATGTACGCAGTTCCTGTTTCCTTTACAAGTTTGAAACAATACTTAATAATCTGATTAAGTACACACTTGCACTGATAAACAATCACATGTACCTCATCTTGAACATATAATTATATGCAATTTCTTAGTTTTGCCTCATTTTATACACACAAAAATGGAACAATGCACAAAATTTCATTTGTTGTCACTCAAACATCATTTTTTGAACTATCTGCATCATCTAGCAAAAATATAATGTCTATGCTTGTAAATACATAGTTTTCTGTTTATGCATTCGTACACACAAAGTTGCCTCTTCATTTGCTCAACTCTAACCTTATTTGAACAGCAAGGCTGTTATTCACAAAAAATGAAATATGATAGCATGTTTTAATTGTCTGCTTATTCCAGTCTGTGGTTAAAAGCTGAGGTCAAAACATGGGGTCAGCCATAGTATAACCTTGCTCAAAAACCCAGCATTGGCTACTTGGTAGAGCTGGGATTTGAACCAACAACATTTTTATATATAGCCAAAGGATCTACTCACATAGCTACCACTGTTCCTTAGTGTCTACTGTTCCTTGAAGACCTGATTCACAAATTATTCTTGAAGTGTACCAAGGCAATTAATTTCCTCCAAACCAGGCTCATCAAACAAGTGCAGTGACAGGGACACAGTCATGATGTAACTGAAAAGAGCCTTCTCTAAGCTGTTACACAAAGTAGGAGGAATACCATTTATTTGACATTCTTGACTTTTCTTCAATTTGCTTATTAATTAGAAGGTGAGGCCAAATACCATTGGTCAGATCCTGTAATTTTAAGTATGGCAAAAATACATCACGTCCCTAATGTAATAATTGTCTGCCCCACTGCAACAATCAGTTTGTAAGCATACACGCTAAATTACTTCAAAGGTATTTAAAAATGTAAAAACTTTACATCCATTCAATGATCAATTTAAAAATTAAATATTGTTACATAAAAATAGTAGTTAAAATTTAAGATGCCTTCATAAGCCCTTGAAACTTACTAATATAGAAGGTTCCTGGAGCTTGGCTTCCTTCAAACTGAACCATCAGCAGGTTGCTTGTCTGAGTGTCAGCACGAAGCCATACTGCTATACCTAAAATAACACCACCAGCCAACTTCAGAAAACAAAGAAATAAAGAAAAAGTCACTAAACAAAAATACAACATGGAATTGTTTGTGACTATTTTCTGTAATGTTCTGTCCTTTACAAATAATAAGTCGGATACAATTAATAATAAAAAAGGGTGTTAAAGCAGTAGCAAGTATTTTGACATTTAAATAATGTGTAAAGAAAGCCGGTGTTATGATAGTTTATTTGTAGAATTCAATTGTAGAAGTCAATTAAAAAAGATTAGGAACTCTAGTAAAAACAAGAAGGAAGATGAACACATATTTTCTGGTGCACTCTGACTGTCCATGGAAACAATTAACCAAGAATGGTATTGCACATATTTCCATTAGATTAAAAAATGTAACGTGCAAGATATTATCTTTGTTGGTGAGTGGTTTCGTCTTTTGTACATTTAGTTTGTTTATTTCTGAATATAAGCATTGTACCTGAACCACATTTTAAATAAATTCAAGTTGTAAGTCCTATAAACAGATAAGATACATTTATTACTTCCATTTCGTTAGAATGTTGATGAGAATTGTATGTAACATTTTAAGTCATACAACTACAAAATTGAAACTCTATCGTTTTAATAGGTCATACATTTAAACACACTTATTTATTAAAAAGTAACTCTTTTGTAGGTTAATGTTAATGTACATTTTAATTAATCATTTACTATGTTTTCATAAAATAGGCGGTTTACTAATTATTGAATTTGTTGGATTAATTTTGTTATATTTCAGGTAGTTCTTATAGATTAAGCCTAGAGGCACGTCGAGACTATACATTTGAGAAAAAACATAAATATACATATTTTAAGTATGCAAGATTACTGTATTCGCCTCGTGTTCTGCATGAATAAATCAATAAATAAACTCACCCAAAAAACAAAGTTGAGAAAAAATAGAGAGTACTTAATGCACTGTGCGCATCCCGTGAGAACCATCCTGGAAGAAAAATGCAGGCTGTAATGTAATAGCACGTTTAAGCGATGCTGCTGCTTCTGCTGAAGTTCTGAATACGCCTTCAGGGTCGTTTCAACATATTTCAAACTCAGAGACGTGTGTGCGTGCGTGCGTCCGTCCGTACGTGAAAGGTGAACATTCGCGCATTAAACGCTCAAATTTGTACCATAGGCTGTCCACTCTTTAAACAAAAAACCTTTGTTTTAAAACCCACAATACTCTCTCCCATTTCTATATGAGAATAGATGCTTTAAGTAAATGTTTTTGTCTGGTTTTATTTGTGTAAATTTGTAAAAATAAAGTAGTAAGGCATATTTTCATTTTAGTCAAACATGAATGTATGTAGTTTACTATATGCATATTCTAGATTGATCATAAAGAAACCTCAATGATGAAATGTAACTAATTTATTTTAATTTATTAATTGAACTGTTGATCAAAATTATTATAGGTTTCATATAGGTCAAATGTGCCCATAAAACCTAACTTTAATTAATATGTTAAGGTATAAATGATAAAGGAAGAGGCAGTCATGGCCTGGTGGTTGGATAACTGTTTGAGAAAGGCATTTAAACCCTAAATGCGCTCCGACAAGAACTAAAAATTAAAGTATCTTAAGTAAAAAAAAAAAACTCAAAAGGTCAATCACACAACTTTAAAAAAAACAAAAAAATTGTAAAAAGCAAAAGAATATCAGAAATCTCTGGCACGTCGCTGGAGTGGTGAACTAGACAGACAGATATACAGATTAGAATTCCCAACCGCAGGAACCATAACCATAACCCACAATTTTGGGGGTGTTTGTAAATACAAAACATAACCTTACATCATTAAGAATAAACTGAGTTTAACCAATTATATTAATATTAATATTAACCAATAGTTAATATTTTCTACATGTTTAAGCAACTTGTACTAATATCTTATCGTAAGTGAAAGAAATGTGTTTATTGAGGGGTTCATTGTTATGGGATTGCTATTGTCTATTAAATTTATAATAAAATATAGGCTAGACCACTATATTGTTTTGGAACGTATTGATTGTTTTTTTAGGATGCCCTTCCTGATGCACTGTTATGTTCATTGTTTCAGAGTACTTATCCTAATTAGGGACAGGTAGGGACAGGTACCTACAGGACAATTCAGTGTCTCCAATAAATCTTTGGACTATGGGAAGAAACCAGATTACCTCAAATACCTCCAGTAAATTGATATAGCCAAGGAAACCAAAAGCCCCAAAGTACCCACCTGATAGTGATAGTGGGCGTTGAACAAACCCGAACCCCCAGAGCAAGACTAGCTCAAAATATGTCATCAGTTCCGCCTCAATCGCAATCACTACCACAACAGTCCAGAAGATGGCATTAATGCATCTCTCAGTTGAATATAACCCGAGAGCGAAGAAGTAGAAATCCACTCTTAGTCAAACGTTTTTCAAACGGTTTAACGCTCATCTAAAATGCCTCTAATTGTAATGTGTGGATATCCGTGTTGCGGGAAAAGCCGCCGAGCTCAAGAGTTAAGAGATTATTTCAGAAAAAGCACTGACAAACAAGTGCACATAGTCGGAGATGGGGAGCCGGAAACTGACAAGAATTCTGTGTATGCTGGTGAGATATTACTAACAGTCACATAGTTAAATAACTGAAAACATCAAAATAACCTGTCTGCACACTTATAATATACACATGCTACACATATAAAATCCTTCCCGTACACTTCGGTCTGCTGCTGAACATCTCCCCGTTGTTATATATATATACAACATTCATTTCATTTTACATTCGACTCACTTTGGGCCAGCACAAATACACATCCTCAATGTAAGGAAAACATGGATTTAGCATCGCCCGAGATGATTTTATACTTTATTAAAAGGAGACATGGCATATTTTGCACAAGAAAATGAATTTAAGGCTAAGGTTCTGGAGGGAATATGAAGTCCTTAATCACTGTGGGTCAGCACAAATACACATTCTAAAGATGGCCATTGTCTTCCCCTGTAAGGAAAACTGATTTAGCTGGGCCTGAAATGATTGTATACTTTTAACTGGAGAAATGGCCTATTGAGTAATTGAGACTGAGGTTCTGGAGGGAAGTCATTGTTCACTTTGAATTTTTAGATTTTTGAATACTTGTTTAACTACTGTGCCGTGGAATTTGGCCTCTGCATTGTAACACGCACATTTACACTCTACTAAACACTAGGGGGCAGTGTGCACACTTGCGCAGAGTTTTGGGCAGTCCTAACCATGGTACCCAAGGAGCAGTTAGAGTGCCTTGCTCAAGGGCACTTCAGTTGTAACCTGTCAGCTCTTGTAATCAAATTGGCAACCTTCTGATCACAAGCCCAGTTCTCTAACCACCAGGCCATGACTGCTTCTTTAAAAACTATTTAAAGTTATAAATAAGCAGACTTTCTTTCCATCATTATCCACACACGTTCCATGACTGCCAGTGGTTGTAATGTAGATTTTAAAAAGATTTTTAGTTTCTTATTGGTCAGGGTATTGTCTGGGTATTTGATTAAAAGTTATTTGCACCTGTGGGCTTAGTATAAATCAGGGGTGGCCAACCCATCAGAGACCAAGAGCCACGTTTTTTTTTACTGTGTTATAGCAAAGAGCCACATCATACACATGGGCACACTTGAACATCATGGCGGTGCGGTTGCACATGCATGCACGCATAACGAGTTCCATTATGTACACAACTGTTGTTTTCTAGGTAAAAAGTGGATAAACTCCGTTATCAACACTCGTTACAACGCCACTGACCTGCGCTCACCTTTAGGAAGTAGAGAACAGACAGCGGCAGATACTTCATGCCGTTAGTCTCACGTTTTCCACTACGCCGGTGTTAGTGGTTCACTAAGCTTGTAAACAAACCACGCACCATGATTAAGTAGAAGTCTGTCGCCCTCACAGCTGATGACATAACTGGGCCATGGCACAGATCGTTTGCGTGAGGGCGCCCTAAGAGCCACATGAAACCAAGCAAAGAGCCGCATGAGGCTCGGGAGCCACGGGTTGACCACCCCTGGCATAAATCATGCTTTAGTCTCTCACATTTTCCCACAAATTAATAGTGCATCAAATAAAAGCAAAAAGGTGTCAGTTACCCTGATAGAATTTTGTCACACATACTAGCACTACACAAAATCATTTTTGTAGATTTATTTATCTGCACAATAAATGCATATGCTTTTCTATTTTTTTATCTCTAACTTTTTCACTGTTTCTTCGGTTTAATTAGAACATTTTTGTGAATTGACAATCTTAAATTAAAATGTTTTTGTATGTTGCAAATATTTATTTGTGTAAATATACACAAATAATGTATGTTGTATGTGTTTTTTCTTCGATTTATTTAGATTGAAGTGCATACCAAGGTTGAGTATGGGGTATGATCAATATTTAGTAAAATGATATCAGTTTCACAGTATTTGATGGTTTCTAAACTTTTTGCAAACCTACTTTTGTTTGTAGGTACACTAGCATGGAAGTTTTGACTGCGCGTTTAACTACTAATTTTTTCCCCTTAAGTCTAAACCTTAAGGTATGGGAATTTTTACGTGTGTCGCATAAAAGCTATACGAAAAAGCCATGCCTCATGTTTTGTGATGCGTCATTGTGCAGGTGCTATTGATTTAACCAACAAAATGCTTTAGCATCAGTGACAATGTATTTTTTCATTGCAGACTCACAGAAAGAGAAGAATTTAAGAGGGGCTTTGCGTTCCGAAGTTGAGAGGTAATGTTTTGTTAATATTGCAACATCACATGTATTCAAATTGTTGAATAAAAAATAAAACCTGTTGCTACATAAAGGCTGCAATATGATTAAATCATGGATGTTTTACTACTATGCATGATGCCTGGAGTTGTGTAACTTGTTAAACCGAATGTGATTCAGTGGCTCAGTACTTTTTTGGCCATTTTCTCAGTGGTCATCTTCCTCTGAGGAAATATAGAGTTTACTTGTTATAATTTTCAGTTATTCCCAGTACTTTCTGGAAACTTCAAACTGTAAATGTGTTGTGACCATTATTAAAATTAAGCATATTTTACAAAAGTTGAATAAAGAGTTAATTTTACTGCACTGAAAGGGATATTAGAAGATTTCTGAGATCTTGAACAGTTCTTGAGGTGCAGTGGTCAAAGGAACAAGTGCAGAATTTTGTCCCATCAATCTCACTGGTATAGTGAAGAAGAAAATATTTTTAATGCAAAGTAATGACAAGTGAAGCATAAAAGCCACCAATCTTCCATGAGCTGAAAGCTTTTAAATGAGAAATAGGACTTCATTAGAGAGGTGTCAGAAGCTTGTTTAATGTGTACTGATGGATATCGTGCTGGACATTTGTCAAAAGCTAGGGCTTTATGATTCTATTTGAATTAAATTATTTTCAAATAACCATACATAAGATAAGGGAGGTTAAATATTACTTTAACATTTTCAGCATTTAGCAGATGCTTCTATTTATAATGTGACTTAAATTTAGGACTGAACGCAGATTTGAGGGTTTGTAGATTATCCACATCACTGCCCAATATTACTGCTTGAAACTGTTTGTATCTGATTGACCACTGTCTGCAGATGTTGACCGTTATCTGTGCTTTCTGAAAATTAATATTTATTTCTGTCTAAACAGGAAAGTCAGTAAAGATGACATTGTTATTCTGGATTCCCTAAATTACATTAAAGGTAAATCATTTGTACCAGTTGTCATTAGATTTAGAAGTTTAATGTACTTTTTAGCGCATTTTCTAACGTAGTGAAAAAAAAAGGCGCTATTGTACTCGGTATGTTCGTATATGTATGTATGTGTAAGTTGATGGACACCGTTCTTGGGCACTACATTTTAATAAGAGCCCACAAACTATATATTTATGGATAGGTCTCATCAATCCTGTTATGCACGACTAAAAAGAAATTGACAATTTTTTTTTTTGCTCGAAAGGGGGCCTAAATGAGGTTTTGGTAAAAATCTAAAAGTAAAATGGCTATCATAGAAACTGCATTTGTCCGATTGTTTTGCGGTTTTCGCTGTGAAAAACTGATCTAAGAAATAGAAAATGTGCTATATGTCACTCCCGTGAGTACTGATCTATTTTAGTGTCCAGACCTTGCTGTAGCATGAATTTAATATTTTTATTCCTTATTTTCAGGCTACAGATATGAACTATTTTGTCTCATCAAACATGTGCAAACACCACACTGTTTGGTACGTATTCATTTTATCTATCATTGGTCTTTTGGTTTTAACAGTGTCTTTCTTGGAAATTGGCAGCAGAATCTGTAATTGACATGCAAGTTCATTGCTCTATCAGTAGAATAAGTTCATATGCAACTCAATGGAATTCACTGGAAGGTTTATGTAATTCCTTTGTTTATAGTTGTCTTTTTGAAAGCCTAACTTCCGTTTTTAATTTCAACTTTCTAGCAAAGATTTAAAAGTTCTGTACAAAAATAAACTGCAAAATTTATCACACTGTTACACGTTTTGCCTTGGATGTTTTTCCTACCACTTTAGGCAGTAGCCAACAGATCTGAAGTATACACAAGACTGTTGCCACACGTACAAGTAGTACTTTCTCAGTTAACTACAGTGTTTCATGATATATAGGTGCATTTTCATAAATGTATTTAAGTAATTCAATTCAAAAAGTGAAACTCATATTTACATTTTTTTTTTACAAAATGATCTGTTTCAAGTGCATATTTGTTTTAAACGTGTAGTCCTTAAGTTTTTCATATGCAGAGAAAAAAACCTTTTGCAGTGAATAGATCTGATAGTCTAAGTTGGTAAAGTGAAATGAGAAATACAATTTATAAAACAAATTTGTGGAAATAAAAACTGGAAATTGGCATGCACATATGTATTCATCCCCTTTGCTATGAAGCCCTTAAAAAGTTACTGGTGCGACCAATTACCTTCAGAAGTAACATTCTTAGTGAAAGTCCACCTGTATGCAATCGAAGTGTCACATGATCTCTCAGCATATAAACACCTTCTCTAAAAGGCCCCAGAGGCTGCGACACCATTTAGCAAGAGGAACCACTAACCAAACAACACCATAAAGACCAAGTAAATCTCCAAACAAGTAAGGGACAAAGTCAGGGTTGGGTTATACAAAAATATCCAAATCTCTGATGAACACCCGGAGCACAATCAAAAATCTAAGACTGGGCAAGGAGGGCATTAATCAGAAAGGCAGCACAGAGACCAAAGGTAACACTGAAGGAATGTGCATTCTTCCCAAACAGAGACTGGAGTATCTGTCCGTATGACCACAATAAGCCGTATCCTTCAAAGAGCTGGGCTTTATGGAAGAGTGGCCAGAAATGCCTGTACTTACATAAAAAACAGAAAGGCTTATTTTGAGTTTACTAAAAGGCATTTGGGAGACTCCCCAAATGTATGGAGACAGGTGCTCTGATCAGAAGATCAAAATGGAAATTTTTGACCCCACTATGTCTGGTGCAAAACTAACACTTCTCATTACCCTCAAAACACCATTCCCACAGTGAAACGTGGTGTCATCATCATGTTGTGGGGATTTTTTCAGCAGCAGGGAATGGTGAAATGGTGGAGAATATGGTGGAGAATATGGTGTAGTACAGGGATGCTCTTGAGCAAAACCTGTTTCGGTTTTAGTGCATTGAGACTGCTGTTACCAGTCTCAGCAGCCATCTGAAACCAACTCTTAAGGAGCTGGAGCAGTTTGACTTGAGGAATGGGCAAAACTTTCCAAAATGAATACTTTTGCAAGGAACTGTACATGAACACCCTTTAAATGTGCGACAATTTTTTAACCATGTTTTGGCTTAACCAGTGTTCTGCTTCCTGTCCTTCACTTTAGACTGACTTTACCATCAGACCATTTCTTTTTTAGTTCTGATACTGTGCGGTGTTCACAGGCTATCATATGGGAATCATCACGGAACATCTGTATTTGTACTGAGGTTAGGTTTCACACAGGTAGACCCTTTTTAGTCATTAGCAGTCATCTGGCAACTTCTGAATGCAGTTGGTTGCACTCAGAGAAAATACTTTTGCACACCGCAGTTTTCAGTTTTTTTTAATTTGTAAATAATGTTAGGAATCATGCATCATTTTCTTCCCAACTCATTGTATACCACTTTGAGTTGGTCTTTAACATTAAATTCCAATGAAATATATTTGTTTGTGGTTGTAATGTGACAAGGGATATGAATACTTTTGCAAGCCTCTGTAATCTATATAATATATGATTTGAATATTATTACCAAAATAAATTAACTTTTCCATATACTGAGATGCACCTGAGCCATATGTCCCTTGTGGTTTTTCTACACTGCTATAAATGCACAACCACATTAATTTTATGCATTTCAATGCAGTTTATATGTTGCATCAAAGGAGAATATATAGGTGTGGAACAAAAAATAAAAAATGACCAGTGTTTTTTTAGTTTATTGAAATTTTTATTTTAGTTTATAAAATAACACAACACTTCTCATTTTGGTCAAACACACACCTTTACATTGTAAACTAAAATAACTGATAATTTTTAAGTGGTCTCTTATTTTTCTCCGTAACTGTAAATAAAAAATTATTTTATCCACTTCACATTATCTGCATACACGCTAGAGCATGGATGTCCAAACTTTTTTAAGGAGGGCCAGAATCGATAATAATATACATTATTTTTAAACAATAAAACATGCATACAAATATTGTTATTTAATGTTTTAAACATTCAGATGAACACATAAGAGAAAATAAGTCTGAAATTCCAGCAGAAATGTAAAACTTTTAACAGATATTATAATAAAAGATACTGCTGTCCGTTGAAGGATTACAGCAAATTTAATTTGGGCAGGGCTCTCTTTCCCCTTTTCCACAATGCTGTTTGAAGCTTGTTCCAGGAATGTGATTTTAAACCGGCTTTGATTGTGTTCCTCCCGAAAAAAAAAGGTTCCAGATCAAGAATGTGCGTTATAATCTGGCACCACAGAATACATGGTTTTTCATAGCGAGCTCTGATGTCACCGATGGGTGTTTCAGAGCTGTAGAGGTTTCACTGCTTCAAGAGAAGCTGCTTTTTAAAGTTCATATGATTTAATTTTGATCCAATTTTATCTGCTGATATTCGAGACACACTAGAGAGCCAAATCCTAGTCATCTTAATGGTGTGGCTTATCACTTTATGTTCATTATGTTTATGCAGGTCTATTGTTTAACTAATGCTGAGCAGATCTCGAAGTGGAACAAAGAAAGAGAGGCAGATTGTCGGTACTCCCAGGAAATGTAAGTATTTAATAATCATTTTCATGCCTTATTCATGACATATAGCTATTAAAATGAGGTAAGATTCTCAAACTTAAATTTGGCTTAGAAATCGTTCGAAATTGTAAAATAGAGCAGAAGCCTTAACACACAGGTTGGTTTTCCTAGTAATATTTAAATGTTGTAAATTACAATAAGAGAGAGATAGTGGATGAACTGTAAATAACAAATTATTTCTGGAATTTTTGGTATGATAGTTTGGATGCTCTGATTGTGAGATTTGAAGCTCCTGATTCAAGGAACAGGTGGGATAGTCCACTTTTTACTATTCAAAAAGAGGACACACTTCCATTTGAAGCTATAGCTGATGCCATTTTCAAGAGGAAAGCACCACCTCCAAACCAGTCGACACAGAGTGTAAGTTCTATCATATGCTATGCTTAATTTTGTGGATTGTTGTGCTTTATTGCCAAACTGGGTATGTGTTGGCCTATATGTGCAGAAGTTGTTTAATCAACATCTGGGATTTCTTGACACAACCACCACACATTTAGTCAGCAAATGAGACAATCAGTGAGCAAATCTCAACACCACACTTTAATAACACAGAAACACCCTGTCAGGCTATTGCAGAGCATGGTGTTCAGGTTGTAATTTAGTCTTTTATATATCTTTACTGGTTCACCATCTGAGCGACCCAGAAAATAAGTATCAGCAATGTTGACATTGTTTACATTTGGTAACTTTGTTTCCTGCATGTAAATGAAAATATTAAATAACAGATTATTTATATGCATCTTTTTTGTTTAAATAATGTTGTCGGTGACTGTTGCCCTTGTGCACTTTCATATTATCTAATCTGGCCCTCCTTAAAAATGGACATCCATGCTCTAGTATGTATGATGACAATGCCTTCTTTGTTTCCCCACCTGAGCACCCCAGAAAATAAATGTCAGCAGGTACCTTGCAGCACTGTGGGTCATGCTGACTGTTAAAATGTTTGCATGGTTATTGTGACCATGTGTGTATGATGTAGGTATTAAGGATTTCTTATACCTCTTAGATAAGGCTCTAAGATAACCTCTAATTTCTTGGCTTTTTTCAGAGAATATGAATGAGAACGCAAAACCATTTTTGTCAAACAACTGTGTTTTCTTTTTTTTCCAAAACATCCTAATGACCCCGATCAAAAGTTCATATCCCCTGGTGATGTTGGCCTGATATCACAGAAGTTGTCACAAATGGATTTGAATGGCTACTGAAGGGAACACCCTCACCTGTGACCTGTTTGCTTATAAATATTGTTTGTGTGCATAAAAGACTCTTGCATCTTTCATCCAGCCCTTGATGTTTCTAGATTGTGAGTCATGGGGAAAGCAAAATAATTGTAAACAGATCTATGGGAAAAGGTAGTTGAACTGTATAAAACTGGAAAGGGATACAAAAAGATATCAATGGAATTGAGAATGACAGTCAGCAGTGTTCATACTGTGATTAACAAATGGAAAATTAGGGCCTCTGTAAAAACCAAACTATGTTCAGGTAGACCTACAAAACTTTCGGCCACAACTGCAAGGAATGTTGTTTGGGATGCAAATAAAATTCCACAAATAATTAGCTGAAATATAGGAGTCTCTGAAAACTAGCGGTGTAGCTGTTTCAAGATGCACAATAAGGAATAACTTAAAGAAAAATGGGCTGCCTGTTTGTGGCATTTGCGCAGTAATGGCTTTCTTCTAGTGACTCAAAGTATCCCACCTACAATATGCCAAACAGCACAAACCCTCTAAACTTTTGGAACAAGGTCATTTTTGAGTGACGAGTCCAAAATCGAGCTTTTTGGCCAGAACCATAAATTTTACATTTGGATAGGTGTCAACAAGGGCTATGATGAAAGGAACACCATTCAGAGTCGGAGAGTCTTTGTCATTTCAGATACATACAGGTACATATTGAAATGAAACAACATTCCTCACCAATTTGTGCAAGTTGCAATAAATGTGCAAAGATGTAGGTAGTACGTTCACAACAGATTTTTAACATGTTTGCGGTTACACAGTCTAGTTGTGTTGGTCTGAATGCTGCAGTATTTTCTCCCAGATCTTAGAAGTGAGATTTTCTTGGAGTTATATTGTGTTAAGTGTTCCCTTTATCAAATAACACAGTAGATCTGAATGAATGAAATATTCTCATTGAATACTTTGTTAAATTAAAATTAAATTGGAAAAACACACAGGTTGATCCAACTTTGATGTAATGTCCTTAAAACAAGTCTAAGTGAGGCTCAGTATTGTGTGTGGCCTCCACGTGCCTGTATGACATCTCTACAATGCCTGGGCATGCTCCTGAGGAGGTGGTGGATGGTCTTTTGAGGGATCTCCTCCTAGACCTGGACTAAAGCATACGCCAACTCCTGGACTGGTCAGTGGTGCAATGTGACTTTGTGGGTGGAGGGAGACATGATGTCCCAGATGTGCTCAATCTGATTCAGGTCTGGGGAACAGGCGGGCCAGTCCATAGCTCCAATGCCTTCATCTTGCAAGAACTGCTGACACACTCCAGCCACATGAGGTCTAGCATTTTCATGTATTAGGAGAAACCCAGGGCCAACCACACCAGCATGTGGTCTCACAAGAGGCCCCCCCATCTCAGTCTCCTGACCTCAATATCATTGAGCCACTCTGGGGAGATCTCAAGCATGCAAGCATGCAAGATAGCTCAGGAATTTACAGGAACTGGAGATTTTTTCACAAGAAGAATGGGCAGCTTTACCATCTGAGAAAATAAAGAGCCTCATCCACAACTACCACAAAATAATTCAAGTTGCCATTGATGTTATAGGGGGCAATACACTGTATTAAGAACTTTGGTATGTAAACTTTTGACCAGGGTCATTTTTGATCTTTTTGGTCGTCGTCATTATTTAAAAAGAGAAAACAGTGGTTGGGTGAAGCTATTTATTGTCAAACAACTAAGCATGAGTGGGAAAACAAGTTTTTGTGTTATCGTTTAGGCTAAGAAAGCAAAAGTTCTGTCAGGGTATGTAAAACTTTTGAGCACAACTATACATCAGTTTGTCTGCCTTTTCTGAGGGGTAAATTTCTTATTCTTAGTTCAGAAGAACAAATTCTTAAATATTTTTCCATTTATCAAAATGTGTGTGTGAATGCATGCTTACTACTTCTTTAAAGTTAGATGATTGTTACTAAACCAACATTTTATCTTTAATAGCAACCCCTGTCATCTACAAACTTTTTGTATGAGTTGGACCAAGTTACCCAGGATGTCTTAATGGTAAAGTATAAATGGTAAAATGGTAATTTAAGCTTTCTGTAACTGTCTGTAAGCCACTGCATCAAATCTGCCTCTCTCTCAAACTTTATATTGATATCATCTTACTTTAAACCTTTTGGGACCCGGGGTAGTATCTTTTTGGATAAAATGATCCTGGTGTTTGAGGGGATTATTGCCCGTGGCTGGCATTTCCCCAACTTAACACTTTGGCCCCGACTTTGCATAGATGGGAGGTTGGAGTGGCCCACTCAAATCACTCAGACATATCCTAGGTTGTATCTCATATGAGACCCCTAAAAGGTGCTGGCTCAGGTTCAATCAAGTACCACTATCACCTGTAGACAAATGTCAAATGAATGGCACCATGAGTATAATACCTAACTACAATGGATGTTACTACTAGCGAAAAATACATCTGTCATCTGAGCTTCAGGTGGAAATAATGCTTACCTAAAATTTACAGAAATTCAGTTAAAAGATATTGCACATTAAAAGATAAGACACTCATTCAATTACATACAATGCAGTGTTGTCCCTCCTACAAAAATGGAAATATCTGTAATATTTATCGTAGGTACACCTCAAATGTAAGAGACTGAAAATCTGAAAAATTATTGATGTCGATGATTTTTAAATAATTAATTTGCATTTTAATGCATGGAATAGGTATTTGATTCAATAGAAAACCAGAACTTAATAGTTGGTACAGAAACCTTTGTTTTCAATCACAGAGAAGTCATGAACCCTGTGATACATAACCCCATCCATCCTCTCTTCAATTTTGTGTGGTCATCCAGTCCTCTTTGCAGAATAGCACCCCAAAGTATGATGTTTCCATTCCCATTTTTCATGGTTAGCATGGCATTTTAGGGGTTGTACTCATCCTCTTTCTTCAAACACAGCGAGTGGAGTTGATTCCAAAATGCTCAATTTTGGTCTCATCTGACCATATGACCTTCTCCCATACAATCATCACTGGCATTATTTAAACAGGCCTAAACATGTCTTGGCATGAGCAGGGGGACCATGTGTGTCCTGCAGGATTGTGTTACTATCTTTGAGACTGTGGTTTCAGCTCTTTGGGTCATTGAGTTCATTGGGTCATTTGGTTGCCCATGTAGTTCTGGGATGATCCTGACCTTTCTTAGAATCTTTCTTACCCCACGAGACGAGATCTTGCATAAAGGCCCAGACCAAGGAAGACTTGGGTTTCTTTCATTTGCTAATTGAACCAACATTTGTTGCCTTCTGGCCATGCTGCTGGCCTATTGTTTTGTAGCCCATCCCACCCTAGTGCAGGTCTACAGTTTTGTACCTGATGTCCTTAGACAGGTCTTGGGTCTTGGTCGTGGTGGACATGGAGTGTGTAGACAGGTGTCTTTCATACAGTTCAAACACAGTTTTTACTTTAAGAAGCCCTACTTTTCTGCACTCATTACATGTGTTAACTAACAGGGCCACGAGAGCCAGAATTCTTGCTGGTTGGTAGGTAAGCAAATACTTGCTTCATGCAGCAAATGCAAATTAATTAATTGCAAATCATACAGTGTGATTTTCTGGATTTTTATGATTCTGTTTCTCACAGTTGAAGTGTACCTACGATAAAATTACAGACCTATATCAGGACCAAGTAGCAAGAAGAACTAATGTACAGAGAACAGACTTCCACCCTCAGATCTATTCACTCCAATAACAGCATACATACACAACCAGTGGGCATCAGAATGGAACTCACAAACCAACAATAACTTGCATGCAATTTGTCCTGATATAAATATTAACCAAACTACAGCTCTGGAAAAGCAAACAAACGTTATATACAAGATGCCATATTGTACATACTCGCATTCAAACCTGGTTAAGAAAGAGGAGCTTCCCATATGTAAGCCTTGTCAAATCACGATCACTATAAAACACAGGATGTGTTAAATATAACTGAGTGAGAGAGCGTGATAGTGACTGAAAACAATGGACTGTATAAGTAATCTCATTACCAGTAGAAATACAAACTTGCTTATGAACCTATAAATTGATGAACAGAACAGATCTTCAATCTGTTCAATTGAGTTCAAGTCTGGGTTATATGGTTGGGCCATTCACAGAGCTGGCCTGGAACCAGTCCTTTGTTACCTTGGCTATGTGATTAGGGTTTTTGTCTTTTGCTTATGCCAGAAGTTTGCCGGACATCATATGTGGTGCGATGAATGCAAAATAGAACCTTTTGGTAAAAACTCAATTTATCGTGTTTGGAGGGAAAAGAATGCTCGAGTTGCATCCCAAGAGCACCAGGGGAGGGGGGGAAGAGACAGGACAACAGACCTGTGTTTAGGAAAGAACAAACAACCTCAAACCCTTAGAACATTTGTGGAGGGAGTTGAAAGTCAATGACAGCCCTAAAACATCACTGCTCTAGAGGAGATCTGCATGGATCAATGGGCCAAAATACCAGGTACTGTGTGTGCAAAACTGGTGAAGACGCAGGAAACATTTGACCCCTGTCATTGGTAACAAAGGGTACGTTACAAAGTATAGAGTTGAACTTTTGTTATTGACCAAATACTTATTTCCCACCATAATTTACATTCTTTACAAATCATGCACTTTTTTGGATTAAAGCTGTAACATGAAATGTGAAATCTTCATTTACGGTTTTCATGGTTATTTTATTGTATTTTTTATACAATATTTACACACTTCTGATGTTTGGCATGTGTGGCCAAGTGCTGCGCCATGACACATCTTTGATTTTTTTTATTCCACAATAAACAAGTGAACTGGTTTTAAAGCACTTTTGTAGGTTTTTAAAAATACAAATCAAGTTGGTCAGGTACTTCTCAAACACATAAGTGGGGCTTAAATGCTTATACTCTAAAAATAGGAAGCGACATACTTTTGACCATGTAGTGGATGCAGATTTTGCATATTTAAAGTCACTGTAAGCCTTTTTTTTTCTTTTTAGGTGGTTCTTGACTCTCAAAAAACCTGTATCTCCGGAGACCTCCTTGAAATTCCTGGTGCAACTGAAAAAATATCCTTTTGTAATACACAATTATTTTTTGATTATCTTAAATACTTTTTATAAACAATATTAGGCTTGTATTTGTCTTGGCCAAACATGTGACATTCTAACTGTTGTCTATTATGTGTGTGTGTGTGGGGGGGAGGGGGGGGTGCACCCCCAGAACTTAAGTTGTTATATAGTACAACTTGCCCCACTTAATAACTTGTCATAATTGTTTTCTGATCAAATTTTTCTTAACCTTAAAAACACTTTGAGGTCACAAGAAATGTCAACATGGTGGAACTGAGGAAGCTTCGCCGGCAGTTTATTATCTACACTAAAACTCATCCAACAGAGAACATTGAGCAGATACCCAATATGTTTGTGCAGTACCTTAACAAGAGTATACACTGACTATGCTTAAGTTAATTTATGGTTAATGTGTGCAATTGTAGGCTGCAATGGTAATGTGTGCAATTAATGAGTGTTATGGTTGTCTAATAAAGTGGGTATATTTTAAGGTATGATGTGTGCTTTCATTTAACCATCTAAATACCTCAAACACCCGAAATCCATTTATATGTGGTATTTACAGTTGCAGTTTTAGATGCTAAAACCTGCAATTTCAGAAACTAGTTAATCAATTTCAGAAACTAGTTAATCATGTAGTTTGTAATCGTGTAATCTATTGACCAGGTTGACTGACCTATACGCAAATTGTCTTCCATATACTCATTTCTTCTTATTCCAGTTAGAAGTCTCCACAGTAGATTGTGGTCTGCATTATCATCAGTATATTTTTTCACACCAGATAGCCTTGCTGACACAACCCTTCTATTTATCTGGGTTTGGGACTGGCTCTACAATGCACTGGTTTATGCATCCTGAAGGATAGGTACCTACATTAGAATCTGTTGTCTCCAAATAAGTACTGTGGGAGGAAATGTACATTTTGATGAACATACAAACTCTACCAGAAATTACCTGGATATTCCCACTTTGCTTTTTGTTTCTTCTGAAAAACAGCCAAAAACATCAAAATATACATACTCAAAACATTTTAATACGGCTCAGGCTCTGAAAAAAGAGGACTCATGATGGTTTGCACAACAATGACAATGTTACTAAACATGGCATTGTTTTACATTATATTCAGTGAATTTCCTTAATAAATTGAGTTTGCTTGTAGAAGCAATTCAGGGTAGGGTCTGAAAAGAAGTCCTTTGGCCTGGTGCAAAAGAAAGAAATGCCATTGAAATGACCCCCAAAAGATGAACATTCTGGAGTGTTTAGCTGAAACACCCAACCTAATTTTAAAAGTACATTTCTGATGTCACTTCAGACCTTTTACTTCTGAGACCGAACTAATAAAAGCAGAGGCATTGTGAAATGTAGTCCAGTACTGGCAGTACCTGTTCACAGGTACCAGAAGTTGGCATGTAACTTTTTAAAATCATACTGAGTTTGTAAACAGGCACTGCTATTTTATTGAAATAAATTTAATACATTTTAATTAATTTAACGATCTGGAATAGAATGTGCATGTCCTATATGCATTTGTGTGTATAACAATAAAAGCCATTATAAACTTTTGAGTTTAATTCACATGTCACTGCAATTATTTTCTCAATTAAAAACAAATGGGTGTCAGCAAAGCCCACCAATAATTACCCCTTTAAAATCTATAATATATGTTAGCAAAGAACAATGGATTTTATATAAATTGCAATTTGTATTAGTGCTTGTGTATCTAACACAGGGGTCACCAAAACGGTGACTGCGGGGACCAGGTAGCACCCAAGAACTCGTCAGTGAGCTGCATCTAACATGTAATTTTATTCATTTACTATTCTTTTTATTACACTTAAATGTATATAGATTTTGAAAATGATGATGTCTTAAAAATAAATTAATTTTACATGTGTTTATTATACAGGAATTTTAGATGGTGAAAGTGGGACATGGTTTTAGAATTAGTATTGTTGACAGTCTACTTTTCACACTTTGCTCTTCTTGACACTGTTTTGCTGGTGTTGTTGTATTTTTGACGGTCATTCCTGTGTAGAGACAGAGTATAGGTTTAGTAGTAACATGCCTGTTTGTGGTAAATTATAACAATATACTGTCATCATTAACAAAATGCAGAAATAAAATGTACCTGCTCATTTTAATCTTGTTCCTGCAGCCAAGTCCTCCCTCCCAGTGACATGTATAACTGCTTTTGGTCATCATTCCTCCACAACCGACACAAGGCTTGCCATTGCTGTATGGCTTTAAGACAAAATAACCTCAAATTATCTGTAGCTGAAATAGTTTAATTCTGCTGATGAACTCTATGGGCGATGTGAAACCCATGATGCATACTCTCACTTCAATAAAGAACTTGTGGGCAATAATAGATGTGCATTATGTCAAGCTGACCTGCTCCTCTAGTTAACAGTCTTGTTAACAGTTCCATAAGATGATCATGCCATATCATGTATAATTATACCACTAGCTCGGGAGAAACAGTTTCAGTAGATTGATTTAAAAATATACAACATTTACATTTTTGGAAATTAGCAGAAACCTTTATCCGAAGTGACTTACAAATATGACTACACAATTTTGAGCAGTTGAAGGTTAAGGGCCTTCTATAGCACTTGTGGGAGAAATTAAACTTGGATTATGTCAAGCTGACCTGCTCTTTGGCACAAAAGCCACAAATCATTCTTGTTGCCAGTTCCATAACATGATCCTGATCCACATCATGGCACAGATCACAGGGGTATGCCCGGCCACAGCACGAAAACCTGATATTTAAAAAAAGAATTCAGTAAAAAGTCCTGTCAGGTAGACTAGTTCCACTTAAGTATACTGGGAAAGCCATGTACCATTAAGATTTGAATTGCCCGTTCTGGACTATTTACTGTATTTTCACTCCTCTAGACCCAAAATGTCATCCCACCTAAAATTCATTGTCTATTACATGAAATTAACACTGTGCCCTCCAGTAAATTGTCAAATTTATATATTTTTGTACCAGCTTGTAGTTTTACACAAGCTCATGTATGGACATTTTCATATGAAAGTTCCTTCACAAGGGGGTTATTTGCAGGGCAATTAGTGTAAAGGAATTTGGCATAATTTGCATTGACATCAAGTGGCAACTACAGTAATCCCTTAGCATTTTGCTGCTTCACTCTATCATGACATTTATATGCAAGCATATCTAATTATATACATGCTTCCTAAGGTAGTTTGCCCGGTTGACTTCATACACGAAATGCTAGCAGCAGATGGCTGAGGAAGTACTACAACTTTTGTGCTTATCTTTGTGTGTAATCAAGCCCTTCATTATGTCAGCATGTCATGTAATTAGCAGATATTTGGTTATGTATTATACAAATTTTCTTTCACTGTGCACTTACTAATAGGCACATAATAGTTTGTGCCTCTCTTCTGCCAGGGCAAGGACCATGGGAGTTATAATCAGAAAAATAGATACAACTTTATAAAGATGATGGGAAAACTAAATTTTGCATTCACTGTGCCAACACTATGGTGGCAGAAAAGTGCAAAACAAAGAGGCACAACACTTTTACAGATTCCCATACATTTCCAAGAGGCACAACACTTTTACAAACGCTGATACAACATTTACAAATGGCAAATCAGACAGAAAGGGTAGGAAAATTATACCGGAAATACTGGTTGACCATGGTTGTCAAGGGGATGAAGCAAATGGAGTTTTGCCAAACCACACATTTACAATTTCGGTCATTGCTGTGTGTGTACATAAGGCTTTATATTTCATTTTTACAAATTTACAAATATCACATTAAGATACAGCAAATGCTTTTTATACTCCCCACCCCTGTGTTCTCTCATTTGATAAAATGTAAATTTGTTTTGCACTTCCCGGCCACCATACAACACTGTATCTGATACAAGTATAAATCTGTATTTATGAATAGCTCATAAATGTTGTACCTCAGACAAAATAAAAGATCAGATTAACAGTAGCATGTATGATGAAATAATACAGTAATAAGGCCTTATGAGTTAAAGGGTCACACTTACCTTAGCCAGCGATTACTTTGTTTAAAATGCTTGCAGGCACCCTTTTCTGGCAGGGGTTTCCCTTGTTGAACTGCAGGGTTTTTCATGTATCTGTGACTATGCTCAGTATCACTTTGACCTTAAATAGTAAAATAATGCTTTATAAAGATAAAAGTTGAGCTAATAAACATGCCTAATTCTGAAAATTTTCATTAGCAACACAAATCAGGAAATAAAATAATAGTTGAAAGTTTCTCTAGACAATTACAAGTTAAATATATATGAATTAAAAGTATATGGTCACACAGTAAAGAGACCAGTTCCAGTCACCAAATAAATATCAGAGGAGCACACCTGGTAACCTGCTCGGATTAGTTAACATTTGTAGTCAGAACAACAAAATTTTGAGTTGGACCATGCAATACAGTGCAAGAGTACACTTTCAGTAACACCATTAAGCAAGAGGCACCACTAACCAAACAACACCATTATGACCAAAGAAATCTCCAAACAAGTAAGGGACAAAGTTGTATTGAAGTACAATTCAGGGTTGGGTTATAAAAAAATATCCAAATTTCTGATAATCCCCCGGAGCACCATCAAATCCATTATGAATAAATCCTTAATAAAAATAATTTTATTAAAGTTTTCACAATCTCAAAATATCCGTTGGTACAAGCAAAATGTACACCTGCCCTTCACCAAATAGCGGACATGTACAATACCTTTTTAACCAAAGTCTGCCCCTGTATTGTCCTTCCTGATAAACCAGGTCTTCTGATACAGGGTAGATCTGCCTCCTAACTATGGAAAATATTACCCTTTTCACTTTTTTGTCACTCTCTATAGCTTGAGTAAAAAGGTGCTATATAAAGGTATTGTTGGAAATTGCACAAACCTGTGTTATTTCTCATCTTGGGTTGGATAAATTGAAACTGTGATGCCTCAACAAAGATACGAATTTCGTTGTGGCAATGTTTGCAGTTTGTTTCCTTTTGCTGACCATAGGACAAACCCTAATAGCAGAAATAAAGAGAAAAACAAACACAACTGTTTTTACAAAACAAAGTATTTTTAAAAAATGGTACAACCCCAAATCAGTTGGGACAGTGTGGAAAATGCAAATAAAATTAAAAGGTTTGCTTTTTCTACTTAATTTTATTTCAGACAGTTTGAACCCAAAGGTATTTCAAGGTAATTTTGTTTGTTAATATATGCCTATATTCCTGTATTTCAGGCCTGCAACACATTTCAACTCATGATTGTAATCATGGTTTGGTACAAAAGCAGCATCCGGTAAAGGTCTTTGATGGGCAAAGATGGACAGTTTGTTTTGGAAAATTTCCATAATTTCCTCACATTTGTTGACACTATACCTTAAGAAGGAGAAATTTGCAGATCCCCTACAATCTTCCTTTAAGTTAAACTTTTCGTGGAATTAAGAGGAATTTCAGTGTATAAAAGGAGAAGGGTGCAAACTTCAGCTGAACACCCATGATTTTCAACCCCAATAAATTGCTTAGTATTCTTTTTCTTAAATATGGAAAAAAGAAATAGCAATGCTAATAAGTAGTAAATTTAACTTTTTGAAATGTCTTGCAGGTCTGAAATACAGGAAAGCTGATCAGATAAAACATTAAGTCAAATTATAAAAGGAAAACATTTTACTGATTTCATTGCAGACAATATTAACCTGAGATTTTTTCATACTGTCCAAACTTTTTCTGATTTGGAGTTGTTTAAACCACACATATGATTTAGAGTGCTCATAGATGCAGTTACCAATATGCTAAATCTCAAAACTGGACAAAATGAAAAATGCAATTACCAATATTTTGTAGATAAAAAGATTGAATATGAACTATTTTGCAGTGGTCTCAAACCTCAATTGTGTCTTCATTGTTGCAGTTCATGCACCCCACAATGATTTTACATCCCTGAAAAACCAGATCCACTGGCACAGCCATGTTCAGGTCCAGATAGCCCAGTACATTGGAGTAGTGGTGAAGCACACTGGGCATAAATATGCCACTGACCCTTGAACCACACTTCTCACACTGTGCAGTACAGTGTAGTTGTTGGCTCAGGATCAGGTCAGAGGTCACTTTACACCTAGGATGAGCAAACGGTTAACATTTTAGATCTATTGAACGGACAGATTGAATGGACAGACGTTATTTAAGCAGCATATTTTATCCACAGTATCTAACAATGAAATACAACCAGACTCACTCTAATTCGGTTATATCATATTTTCTGAGTGCATTGCATTTATTTTCTTTGTACATATTGTTTATTTAATTAATACATACGTTCATTAGATTTATTATTTGTGAATATTACATTTATTTTGTATGAGATTACAAAACTCAGGTTTCTCATTCAAACTCATCAACTTTGAAGGCCTCAACTGTAAAATCGTAACAGTCAGTATAGATTTACCTTTTACACTGCAGAGAAACAGTGATCTGTGATGCCATTAAAGTAGCTGTAGCTTCCCCAAGCCTCAGGCCCAGAAGTCTGATTTCAGTGCCTCTCCTAGGCTCATGGCTTACAATGTTAGTCATAACTCTTTTTTCTTCTTCTGCTATGCCAACAATTTCCTGATCTCCATTTTTATTCCACTTTTCATCTCCATTCTCCTCATCATTCTTATCTTTCTCAGATAAAACCAATGCCTGTGACTCTTTGGACTCTGCTGAAGGCTCAAAATCAGAGTTCTTATGTAGAGCAGCCTTAAGATGCTCATATGGGACAAATTGTATTCCAGATTTCTCGAGTTCAATTTCCTTTTTTAGCTGTAAAATAGACAGTGCTGTTAGTGCTGGATGAAATTTAGCATGCACATTAATAAACAGTCAGACATCTGCA
Organism: Microcambeva barbata; assembly: GCA_034509105.1. Classification (NCBI taxonomy): domain Eukaryota; kingdom Metazoa; phylum Chordata; class Actinopteri; order Siluriformes; family Trichomycteridae; genus Microcambeva; species Microcambeva barbata. The sequence continues at coordinate 13,171,166 of JAYDZF010000007.1, read as the reverse complement.
CATACATGATTGTATATGTCTGGATTGGGTGAACAGATGGCAGAAACCCTGTGTTGGACTGGTGTAAAGTAAAGGCTATTCTTGCATTGTGCTTTGAACCCACCCATTGACCAGGATAAAGTCATTGATGAACAATAAGTACTGCATTTGATTGTTGGGTTGAAAGACATGATGTACAGAAATTCAACACAAAATGTTAAAAAAAAACATAGCTATGGCCAAAAATATTGCCCCACCACTTGTTTTCTTAAAATGCATCACTGCTGTGTAATTGCTGTACCAACATGTGTCTTTATTTTTTGTTTGTAATTTTAACACCACAGTGAAGTTAAATCCAAAAGAAAACCAAATAAATTCCAAAAACGGACTGCAATTACTTAAATCCTTAACTTACCGTTTAAAACCACACTGTTAGGAAACAATAAATTAAACAAATAAACAACCTAAAAGCTTCACCTAAATTTCATTTTGGTATTTCCACAAAAAGCTCTCCTAAAAGGATTGCAGTCTGTTTATGTGTGTGTGTGTCAGATGTATAGCATCTCCTTTCATTCAGTTGACAATGACTTGCTGTAACCTGAGTCTGCAGGTTAGTTTAAAGTGGTTTGGAGTGTGATTAAGGGCATACTTAGGTACACTTTCATGTACTGTTCTGGAGTATGATTGGTTTGCCTTTGGTAAATTTTGCACATCAATCCAGAAAACCATTTGTGGGTCGTGTGCAATAATTGTTTCTTGATAAACACTGTACCTTCCTGGCTCCCTCAGTAAAAAGTTTCTCCATGTTGCGGTCCAGCCAGCGCAGAAATGGCCGGAAAAGCAGCTCCAACTTCCTCATTAGCTGTGTGCAAAAACAATGTCGCCAATTAAATTGAGTTCAACTGCTAAATAAATAAACAGAACACAAACAGGTCACATTTTCGTTCTTACCTTCCAATTACTGATGGTAAGTTTTGATCCTCTGGAACAGCTATAGTAAATACCTTTACAATACACAGATAATTTTAGTTAGTTGGCACAAAGACATATAATGGAAGAAAAAGTTAAATTAATTTTAGAACAAATGCTCACCTCTTGGGGGTAGTTGTCAGGAAAGCTGACCATGATGACTGTTTCTTTTAAATCATAAGGCTGAAAGATACATACCAAAACTTTAAATTGGAAACTTATATTACATTATCTATCTATATATTACATTACAAATATTTACTTTGTACTTCTTATCATTCTGTTAATGATTTCACACCTTATCTCTCCTATTGTGAATGAGGAAGGCTGTACATAACATACACATTAGTAGTTACCAAATGCTCCTTTTAAACTAATCAAGAGCAGTATATGGAGTGTTATGCCTTATCTTCTTTATTCACCAACATTATTTTATTAGAGCATGAGCACCCAAGGTGCATAAATCCCTATTGAATTTGGTCCATTTATTAGGCTTCAAGAATGTAGTGGCAAGAATGTATAGCAGGTGTGCAATGACTCAGTTACAAATAAATGACACCAATTGGCCAAAGGGGAGGGCTATAAAAATGTATTTAACAAAATACAGTTGTGGAACAAGAATGTTTTAGTTTTGTGATTTATGGGAATGTGTTTGACCAAAAAGAGCAGTGTAGTACTAGAACAAGAATTCTAACTGAACATAAAACTACTAATTTTGATCAAACACATAAAACAACATTATAAGATTAAGAAAATTTGAAGTAATCTCTTATTTTTTTAATTACTGTATATTATTTGTGTCAAGACGAATCACTTTGTCATTGGCACCTACGTTTGTAAACTAGTACTAGAATGCAAAGTAAATACAATGGGGCAAAAAGTATTGTCAGCCCCTGATTGTGCAGGTTCTCCTTCTAAGAACCACGAGTGAGGTCTGTAACTATGGGAGACATAGTGGAAAAAAGAATCCAGGAAATCACATTTATTTGTAAATTATGGTGGGATTATGGCCGATACCCAAATCTGAGGTCTGTAGTTTCTATCATAGGTACACTTCAACTATGAATGAAGAAAAAATGAAAAAAGCTGTTATTTTGACCCATTCCTCCATGCAGATCTCCTCTAGATCTTCCCTTAACATGGATCAGTCGCCTTGTCCCCTTTGCAGAATAACAGGGATGCAACTCTGTCTCCAAACACAAGTTGAGTTTTTAGCATAAAGTTCTATTTTGGTTTTATCCACATTATTTTCCCACAATCCTCTAGATCATCCATATGCTCTAATTTCAATGGCAAACTTCAGACAAGTCTGGACATGAACTGGTTTAAGCAGGGGGACATGCCTTGCACTGCAGGATTCGAGTCCCTCTTGGCAAAATGTTTTACTGATGATAGCCTTTGTTGCTTTGCTAATTTTCACCTCATAAGATGAGATCTTGCGTAGGGACCCAGATTAAGAGAGATTATGAATGGTTTTGTATGCCTTCCATTTTCTTACAATTGCTCCCACAGTTGATTTATTGTCACCTACCTGCTTGTCTATTGTAAATTCACTCTTCCCAACCTGGTGCCTGGTCTACAATTTTCTTGCTGATGTCCTTCGACAGCTCTTTGATCCTGGCCATGGTTGAGTATGACTGTTTGAGGCTGTGGACAGGTGTCTTTTATACAGATAGTAAGGTCAAGCAGGTGCCATTAATACAGGTAACAAGTGGAGGATAGAAAAGCTTCTTAACGAAGTAACAGGTCTATGAGAGCCAGAAATCTTGCTTATTTGTGGGTGACTAAATACTTATTTCCCACCATAATTTACAAATAAATGTGATTTCCTGGATTTTTTTTCATTGTCTCCCATAGTTAAAGACCTTACTCGTGGTTTTTAGAAGGAGAACCTGCACAGTCAGTGGCTGACAATACTTTTTGCCCCATTGTATTTACTTTGCATTCTTGAACTGTTTGTGTCGCCTACTTTTCATATTTAGCCATTGAGTTAAAGATCACAGTTAACAGATCAAAAGTGGTCTATAAATACTAAATATAGCCTTGATGCTTGCCTTGTCCGAAGTGGAGGACCAAGTTGCACAAGACTAGTTCAATAACCCATAGAGGTACCAAGATGCTAGTCAATTTTTGGCTTTGTAGGCCAGTATCAGTGTTTTAAACTGAATGCATGTAGCTACAGGAAGCCAGTGAAGAAAACACAACAGTGGGGTGACGTGGCAGAATTTACATTGCACATTTACATTTACAGTTGTAAGAGTTTAATAGAGTACATATGAGATTGCAAGTAATTGAACAAGAATCTGAGTGGCTTCCTTGGATAAAAACAGTGTAAAATTCCGGATGTTATAGTGAATGTACCAACACGATCTTGTCAAGTTGGCTACATGAAAAGAACAGGTCAGTTGATTGCCCAGAACACCACGAAAACATCTTACATAATTGAATGGTCCGATTTGCTCTGATCTGATCAAGACAGATGACTAGGTCCTGGGTTGGAGACTTATTCTCCAGGAATAAGTAATAAATCTGTCTTGCTGGGGTTGAGTTTTAGATGATGAGCTGACATCCATTGTGGATGAGTTTTGTCCATGTACACCCCCCCCCCCATGGACACAGCTAATCATATCTGTGTATACATTTAACCAGTCAACAGAACAGTAAAGATTTGAATCTGTAGTGTGCTAGAATATTAATACATTAATGAGCAAACCCAAAACAATACAAAGAAAAATATAATAATACTGTAAATAAATAAAAACGCGCTTTACATTATTCCTGCATGTCATAGCCACTAAATTCTAAGTTTTATTTGTTTACCACCATCATGGTACACTCACTCGCTATTTGAACAATATTACCATAGCTGACTAAAAAACACTGAATGCCAATAGTTACCCAGTCTGGATCTGTGGCTTCTACTTTGACTCGGTAATAGGTGAGCAGGCCATCCTCTTTCTCCTGCACAATCATCTTGTATTTTGGGAATCTTTTTAGCAGCTGTGAAATTTCAGTCTTTCTGAGGTTCTTCATATCCTTGGGTAAATCAGCAAGCCTAAGCTGCTGCTGAGTGTGAGAAATAGTAATTTCTTTGCATCCTGCAGAATGGTCCACCAATGGCGGTAACTGCTGTGGATGCCAAAAGCGACAACGCTCTTCCATGGTGCAGATGCCTGATAAAAAATACTGACATGTCCTCTTATTTTGCATCTGTTTTGCTAGAGAAGACTTCACTCTTGGGGTCACCTCTGCTTCAGAATCTTTACATGCACCTGACTGTTCTTTTGCCTTTAAGAATTTATCATCACCTTTGGTTTCTTCATTTGGTCTGTTCTCCACTGTCTCTAAGAGGGTAACTCTCTGGTGAAGAAATCGGCATCTTTTTCCATAGTAGCAGCTGCGGCCCTGGGAGTAAAAATGGCACAGTGGCTGTGTGGGTTGCTGAGAGGTCTCAAATGTGCTCTTTTTGGTGTTGTTTACAGAAGATGGCTGGGAGGAGAAGAACATTATCAAACATTATTGTACAATTTTCTTCATAATTTGAAATAGGATGCTAATTTGTGTGGCATTACACTGAGTACACTAATGTTGCCTATTTAACCAATAATTAAATCATTATTGGTATATATAGGAACACAATACAAAACATCTGCACAATACATCACAACAGGATCTTTATGTGTGGGTTTAACAAGAAGTAACAAACAAAGCACCTTACATTATAGTTATAGTATACAGTTTGAGCAATGACGGTGAAGGGCCTTGCTCAAGGGCCCAATAGCAGCAACCTAGCAGTGGTGAGGTTTGAACTCACATGTTGTCCATTTCCTTCTGATCCTCCTTGAGATGGTTCTACTACTTCAGTGGAGTCCAGCTGTGTTTAATTAAACTGATTGGACTCGATTAGGAAAGGCACACACTGTCTATATAAGACCTCACATCTCACAGTGCAGATCTGGCCAAGGTTACAAAAGAATTTATGCAGCACGCAAGGTTCCGAAGAGCACAGTGGCCTCCATAATCCTACAATGGAAGAAGTATGGGATGACCAGAACTCCTCCTAGACCTGACCAACCAGCCAAACTGAGCAATCATGGGAGAAGAGCCTTGGTGAGAGACTTCAAGAAGAACCCAAAGATCACTGTGGCTGAGCTCCAGAGATGCAGTAGGAGATGGGAAAGAATTCCACAAAGTCTGCTATCATGGCAGCCCTCCACCAGTCAAGGCTTTTTGGCAGAGTAGCCCGACGAATGAAAAGACATATGAAATCCCGATATATGACAGAGTTTGCAACAAAAAAAAAACATGAAGGACACCCAGACTATGAGAAAAATAGATTCTCTGGTCAGTTGTGACCAAGACTGAACTTTTTGGCATGCACTCTTTGGCTCTTTTTCATCTGCAGGGACAGAACAACTGTTTGCAATTGTTTGCAAGTACAGAGATATCATGGAAGAAAACCTCTTGTAGAGTGCTCTGGACCTTAGACTGGGCCAAAGGTTCACCTTCCAACAAGACAATGAACCTAAGCACACAGCTAAAATAACAAAGGAGTGGCTTCAGAACAACTTTTGACAGAAAGATGTGAAGATTGATGATCCATCAAGTGACCAAGAGTCGGCTGCGACGGAACGGATCATCATCAATTAATATCGAGTGTTAGATTTTCCGACTTTCTCAGAAGTTCTCGATTTTGGTACCGTGTTCCTGGTACCAAGGTAAGTCGCGCTAGCGGCATCTGAACCGCATTTGTTTGTTTGCCCAGGGCAGGACAACTGACATCAGGGCAAATCTAAAAGTGTTGGCTAATGCTAATAGTAGATTTTCAAAGATTGGTCTTCGTCAGTCGGAGGTTATTCAATGATTTGCTGGCTGTCTAAATGGTGCTCGGAAAACAACATTGCTTTTGTAGATAACTGGTCCACTTTTGAGGGAAGGCCTGGTCTTTTGAAGCGCGATGGTATCCACACCACACTGAAGGGTGCTGCTCAAATTTCTCACAGCATAGCTGACAGGTTATACCGTGATAGCGTGGTGACAGATAGTGGTAACTGTCTATCCAGAGCAAAGACCAGGCAGCAGAAAAACAGGCTTAACTGGCGAATCACTGGAAAGATCCCAGAACATTGAGACTGTGTCTGTTTTTTGTTATAAGCAAAAACAGTATCAAAATGTATGTCATAAAAACTTAGTTAAACTTAATATCAACGAGCAGCATAAAATCATCAGTAAAATTAAACTACATTTAGGTCTATTAAACATTAGATCACTAGCCTGTAAAAGTGTAATTGTAAATTAAATTATAATATAATTGTCATCTGGGAGAAGATACCACAGCATTCGGACCAACACAACCAGACTGTGTAACAGCTTCATCCCACAAGCCCTCAGACTCCTCAACTCTGCACTGTGACACACACGATCATGTTTATAATCGGTTGTGAACGAACTACTTTAAGGTATATGTTTGGTAAGTTACTAATGTTTCACTTGTTCTTAAATTGACTTTCTGAGACATGTAAACTGCAATTAGACTATATGTTAATCAAGTTGGGGCCCTTTAATGATTAACTATGAAGTCAGGTTCTCCTTAGTTATAGATGAATTGCAACTTGTGACTAAAGTTGACTTGTTGTGTAATACTTTTGTTGATATTTTACATTTAATGATTGTCATGACCCATGATACATTTTATTTTATTTAATACATCTGTAGTAATTGTACAACCCACTAGGTAAATAATTATAATTGTAAATGTATTAACTGATAATATTTAAATGTAAGTTTTTTTTTTTATTTTAGATAATGTATTTTAACATTTTGATTTATTACAGTATCCCATGTTTAATTTTGTACGTAGTACAAATAAAAGTGACTTGGTAAATTAAAGTTGGTACGGTTTTTCTTTATTTATTGCATTATTTTAATTTTATTAATTTATAAATGTAGTTTAGGTTTAGTAGGTACAGTGCTATCTATCTAAAATAGTAACCATACTAGAACCCCCTTGGTTTATTTTTTCTATCATAGTAGACATACAATAAAAACATATTTATTGTAAAAACTAAATATTTATTGTAGTATGTTCCTTGTTAATGATAAAGTATTAAATGTTGTATGTTTAGGTATAAAGGTTGTATATTTGGCCGTGAGCGAGACGAAAAATACCGGAACGCTAACACCTCGCTACTTTATCAATGTCAAAAGATACTGACCAGCTCGGCAGCACTGGACGCCATACTATTCTGTAATACGTTACTTTATAATCCCGAAAACTGCAACACAAATATGTCCAACAATAAGTTATATGTACGACGTTGCTTTTTTCTTCACGTATGATTTTAATTAAACGGTGTGTTGTCGCCCCCAATGTTCTGGAGTGTCCAGAACGACGTGAAAAGGTTATGCGAATATACTTATGAACGTGTATATTCAGAGGCGGATGGTGCAAAAATAAATAAATAAATAGGGGGCGCAAAAAAACGACAAAAAAAAAACCCCAAACAAACAAAACAAATCTTAAACCTAGCACTATTTGAACATTTTCTTCTCTATGGAATTAAATCTGTTCCACCAGACGTCGACATTTAGGACGGGGGCGTGGCTTATCGCACCTTAACTATAACGACTGAACGATATGCTCTTTCATGTCCACCAAATCTTTAAAAGTCGCCTATAACTTCAGAAAAGTTGGTAGATTTTTCACAAGTCGCTTTGACAACATCGCTATATTTACAGTACTGGTCACATGATCTCTGGTTCGATCTGAGAGATGTCCAATTTAAGGGGCTGCGGCCGATTGCGTCACAGACGAGCGACTAGGCTGTCCCAGAGCCGTAGAAAGAGAGAGTTGCGACACTCTGTGATCTCGCCGCTCAGAGGTCACGTGGTTCATGGAGGCCCAAACAAACACGAGCACTGAATGGTTTTAAGCGGGATGTGTCAGCGGTTACCGTATTTCTGGTATATATTACAACATAATATGCATTAATTATCATTTTCCACA
>JAYDZF010000007.1:13140314-13154689 GCA_034509105.1 Microcambeva barbata | reverse complement strand
CGAAAGTAAGACATAGTGGGACTTTTGGGGGTAAAAAGAATGTAGGACACTGTCTTACTTTCGGGGAAACACGGTATCAGTATAATTGTGCAAACCCTTAGTATGTTAATGCCAAGTTAATAAATAAGATAAGGGACAATAATGGGTTTACTATATAACTTTTATCTGTTTTTGGGACACCCTTTTTTTCTTTCACGCAGAAGCTGGAAACTGCCGTCACGATGAATAGAGACAGACACATGTCTCATCTAACTGTCTTGCCTACATTATTATATTAACATCTTTTATTATTTTTACATTTAACATTTGAGCTGTCGGGAGACTACTGCAAATTATTTTGCCATTAATGAAGTTTCAGTCCACCAATCACACTTTTCTTTTAATTACATTAAACTTTCATAAATATAACATAATATAATATTTTACTGGAAATTATGTGGAACCTGCATTTGCAAGGTGTTGCAATGGCATTGGGACAGCCTTTAATGTGGTGGACACTCCATGTGAATGTGCAATTGAAGGCTAGACAGAGCGAACATAATGGGATTGGGGGATAGTGTGTTAATATGTGTTAGTGAGTAGCATGAGTGGATCAAACATGGAAGTGCTGGTGGTATATTTAAACTCATCAGTGTTGCTGCTGACTGAGCACCTAAAATATCAAGCCAACAATGCTCTGTGAGCTGCCTCCTGCTGACCAATGTTAAATGACTAGATGATGACCAACGTAACCTCTGCAGCAGCAGATGAGTTTCTGGGAGAGAAACCAGGATACTGACCATTGGGAGCTGATGGGATAGCACTGTGGTGTTAGATCCGGCAGTGGAGTGGAGGATACAATCCACATGGAAGCAGATGGCAACGTTTTGATCGTAGAACAGAATCCCGATTCAGAAGATGGCGTGAGCGATCAGGCAATGACTGGGATGAAGCGAGGAGTGGACAAACAGGATGAAAGGAACCGGGGAAGGAATATGTCAGGAATAGGAATGGAAGAACTGCAGATATACGTACTGAGGAGTAGGCGGGTAGCATAATGGTAAGTGCTATTTACTTTAGTTATTAGACAAAAAGCTTTACTAAACTTGGGCTGAGCGATCTTGTGCGGTACATGAAAATAATTCTCTGGTGATTAATGCCTGCAAAACGAGGGGTATAAGAGCGTGGAATGATCAGTGACATGAATGAGCTGCAGGTCCAGCTAATGACATGGCGCTGTGCTTGCCCGGAAACTCCTGATGCTCATTCTTGGCTTCTGTAGTAGAACAGGAAGTGCTGCATGTGCACTGGTTGCCAAGCACTGTCTGATGCTCCCATTCAGCTCCTTACACTACAATGTGCTTCTGTTTGGTCAGTTGAGCTGAGAATTATTTACCATACATCCATCATCTTCTGTTTAAGTTTGGGTCACGGGGGCAGCAACCTAAGCAAAGAGGCCCAGACCTCCTTCTCCCTAGCCACCTCTAACAGCTCCAGCTCCAAGGGGGGATACTGAGGTGTTCCCAGGCCAGCTGGACAATATAATCCTTTCAGCATATCCTGGGTCTTTCCCTGGGTCTCTTCCTGGTTGTACTTGCCTGAAACACCTCCACAGGGTGGTGTCCAGGTGCCATCCTGACAAGATGCCTGAACCACTTCAACTGGCTCCTTTCAACGTGGAGGAGTAGCGGCTCCATTCAGAGTCCCTCTCGGATGACCGAACTTCTCACCCTATTTTTCTGGAAGAGTCCGGACACCATGTGAAGGAAACTCACTTTGATCTCGTTCTTTCAGTCATTACCCAAAGCTCATGACCTGAGGTCACCCAACCGGACACTCTCCGCCCCCTGGCTGTGCCTAAAAAATTTGCCCGGATAATGAACAGAATCGGTGACAAAGGGCAACCCTGACTGCGAACGAGTCTGACTTACTGCCGGCGATGCAAACCAAGCTCCTGCTCCGTTTGTACAGGGACTGAATGGCCCATAGCAAAGAGCCATGTACCCTGTACTGCCAAAGCACCTCTCACAGAATACTCCGGGGGGACAGTCGAATGCCTTCTCCAAATCCACAAAACCCATGGGAACTGGTTGAGCAAACTCCCATGAAACCTCCAGGATCCTTAGAGAGCTGGTCTATTGTTCGAAAACCAGGACGAAAACCACACTGGTCCTCCTGAATCTGTGGTTCGACTCTGGTTCAGCCAGACTCTCTTCTCCAGTAGATCTGCATAGTACTACCAGGAAGGCTGAGGAGTGTGATTCCCCTGTAGTTTGAACACACCCTCCGGTCCCCTTTCTTATAGAGGCACCACCACCCCAGTTTGCCAAACCAGAAGCACTGCCCCCAATTTCCACGCATTGTTGAGAAGGCGTGTCAGCCAAGACAGCCCCACACCATACAAAAATGTGAGGTAGTCTTGGTGAATCTCATCCACTACTGGAGCTCTGCCTTAAGGAGCTTTTTGACTACCTTAGTGACTTCAGCCCCAGTAATGGACAAGCCTTCCTCCGGGTCCCGAACTCTGCCTCCTCACTGAAGAGCATGTTGCTGGGATTGAGTAGGTCCTCGAAGTATTCCTTCCACCACCCAACAACATGCCTAGTGGAGGTCAACAGTGCACCACTTCTACTATATATGGTGTTAGTGGCACACTGCTTTGCCCTCCTGTGTCGCCTGACAGTTTGCCAGAATCTTCACAGAGCCGACCGAAAGTCACTCAAGGCTTCACCGAAATCCACCCACACGGTGACAACCAAAGCTGCAGATCGCTTGGCCTGTTGGTTCCTGACAGCTGCTTCTGCTTCTGAGAAAACCCCATTAAACTGGCATCGAGTCGAGGGGCTATGAGAATGCCCACACCTGCTCGATGCCTCTCACCATGGGCAACTCCAGAAAAGAGTCCAGCCACTCTCAAGGAGATTGAATCCAGACTATGTGTTAAGGTGAGCCCAACTATATCTAGCCGATATCTCTCAACCTCTCAAACCAGCTGTGACTCCTTCCCCACCAGTGAAGTAACATTCCAAGTTCTAAGAGCCAGTTTCAGCAACCGAGGATCGGAACGCCAAGGCACCTGCCTTCAGCTACCACCCGATCCACGATGCACCGAACCCCTACTACTGCCCCTTCCCCTGGTGGTGAGTCGAAGGGGGTACCCATGTAACTCCTTCAGGCTGGGCCTGGTCGAGCACCATGGGTAAGTGCCCGGCCACCAGACGCTCACTGTTGAACCCCTCCCCCAGGCCTGGCTCCAATGTGGGGCCCAGGTAACCCTAACCCTGTAACCCTAACCCAGCAGGCTACACATATCCTGTTTGTCTCACTTCATAAGGGCTTTCCTGGACCACTCTTTGTCTGATCCATCATCTAGGACCAATTTGCCTTGGGAAGCCCTACCAGGAGCTTTTGCTCCGGATGCTCCTAGGATCATTCAAGTACGCAAACCCCTCCACCATGATAAGGTGGTGATCTATGGAGAATTAATTACTTTATTTTATAATTAGTACATTTTATTGACGTTTGTTGATATTTAGTATGTTTTGTTGATGGCAGACATACTGGCTTAAATATTTACTTTTTAATAAAGGTGTTAATATATAATTTATTTGTTGTATTGAGGATATTTAGTACCTACAAAAATAAATATTTTAAAAACATCGTAATGAACATTATGGCATTTAAGATTATATAGAGATTCTTGTATTTGTGGTTGTTGTATTGTGTTCTATCTTGTAAATGTAACCCTGACCCTAGCAAACTTTACATTGTTTTTTTTATCTGAAAGAACAATTCTACAAGGCAATTTCAAAATTTGTCTGTGAAAATATAAGGCATAAAAAGATACATTATTGGCCTGCCTTTTGTATGCTTTAGTATGTTGTGGTATATATTGGTTATGGTATAATTACGAATTTGAGTTTATTTTGAATCAGAAACTTAAGTTAATTAGTTTATTTAAGAAAAGTGTATTCCAAAGTTTTTAAAATAAAAAAGTAGTAACAAAATAAAATAACAGTAAATGTTCTCTTTAACCAGTAGTATTTTTACATTGAAACTATTTTTTTTCCTTTGAGGAAAGAAATATTTTAATTTACATTAAATAAAATATCAGGTGTTGAACTGAATCAAACATGGTATTAACTTTAGGTGTAACAAATTAGAGTAATTAAAAGTTGGCACAAATAATTTTTCAGTGTGCTTAAGCATAAAACATACCCTACATACAAGTCCCCCTCAGATGTAAAGGAATTAATTACCCTTAACAAGCTAGGCTCTTAGAAAGCCATCTGTAGCAATTGTGTAATAAATCATTATGATAAACTTAAGACTATGACAAAAATTCTTTAATAAAGGCAAAATGAAAACAGTTTCAAAGTTTATTTTAAAACTGTCTAAAAGAGCACATCTAAAGCACAACATATACAAACACTTGATAAAGGCTATAAACTGAAATATGAGGATTTGCCTTTCCTCCATTACATTATTACACCACTTACCACAGACTGGCTTGTACAGATGTTACCCCATGTAAGTACTGTACAGTAAGTCAAAAGAGTCTTTTCTTAAAATTTTTTATGTAAGTAGGAAACACTTAGCTGAATTTACGTTATTAGCAAATGTTATTAGCAAATGATATTGTTCGTAATCATTTAGCAAATAATTAGAATTCTGCACATACAATCTGTTGCTACTTCTAAATGAGAACATACGTTTTGAATCCTCACAATGGTGAGGTACTGCTGATCAGTTGTTAGGTATTGTCTTAGTCTAATTATGTCAAAATGTTAACAACCTGATTAGAAGGACATCTAAATACCAATTCTAATTGAACCTGGAAATGTATTGATCATGGTTCAAACACATGTTGTGAATTTTGCTGTTAAATTTGTTGGACAACTGCAAATTTGTGCAAAAAGTACTTAAATAATGAACAGTTGGACATTAAGTTTACCTGTAAAGGTTAGAATGCATTTTAGGTTCATCCTGAAATTTCCATCGAAAGTTGGGGTGATTTCAAGGGCCTTTCTTCTTCTTACACCACATTCATGACAGGAAAAAAGTTATTCATCACACCAGTTTATTCAGTCCAGAGGTTATATTAAACATAGTATTAGACTATTTTGTATCTCTGATTTATATTTCCAATTTTGACCTTCTTGCTTATTTCATCTTACAAACTCCTCCCTAGACTCAAAAAGAAGAATATTGCATTAGGTAGTCCACCAAATGTTGATACATTTCTCTTTTGGCCGGGTTGTGTTCCTAATTTGAACCAAGTCAGGATATGATTTTTTTAACAAGAGGAATTTGCAAGCAATTATTGCAGGTTTAACTTAATAATCTACCTTAGTCGCTAGTAACTTTAGAAGGATTTCACCTCCTCACTACTATTATTTTAAACAAACCAGTTTTGATAAATGGTTTGATCACTAAAATGAGTGACATGCATGTACTAATTGTGGGGGTTGTTTGTTTTGTTTTCATTTGTTTGCTTTGAAAATGATTTGTCAGGTTCCCACCACTGCATCTTAAGGAGTATTTAAACATTTTGAGGACTGTCACACTGTGGGTCAGTTGAATTTAAGTCACATTTTGTAAGGTATGAGCCTGGCACCAGGCCACTCTGACTATCTTTTTGCACTGACCACCAGCCATCTTCTCCCTGCTCCACCACCAACAGCACTTCCCCCTGTAAGATGGTGAGCTCATCACCACTCTGCCAACACACATTATTTGTAGATTATTGATCAAAAATACAAAATGCAAGGAACAACTTCATAAATATTTGAAACAGGTTATCAAGGTATGAAGGTCACATTTTCATGAATAAACTGTTCTTTTTAGCCACAGTAATTGGAACATTATTAAAGTAAGCTGATTCTCAATTTGTGGAAATATTCTGTACTCTTTTTCGAAGGTGTGTGTCTCGTTATATTTGGCATGAAAATTAATCGGATATTTCAGGAAAAAAATGTGATGGCACCCATTGAAGAAATGAGAGGCTCCAGCACCCCTACCCTAATTAGGATAATCAGTTAAATCCAAGGAACATAATACCAGCAGGACCTGGACAACTTGCTATAAATGATAGAACTATGAATTCTGCTCTAAAAACATACTTATTGTTTTTTTGATCATCTTCAAACTTCAGTCAGGCTTTAAGGTTTTTTTTAAAAAACGATTATTAGCATGAAATGGGCAAGCCATAGCCTAGAGGTTGAAGTACTTGATTTATAATTAGAGGGTTGCTGGTTCAAATTCCACCCCAGCCAGGTTGCTACTGTCGGGCCCTTGAGCAAGGCTCTGTGTATGATTCTGCATCTTTTGCTAAGATGTCTTTTTCTGCCTGTGTTAGTTGTCTGTCCGGCAAATTGCTTACCCACTTATGCACATCACCAAGTGTCTGTTTAACCAGCAACTTTCTTTTGGCCATTTAGGGTGCCATCCCTTGTTGTTTGGTGTTTTTGTCTAGTAGTAAATATTGAGCAGGGAGTCCTCTATTTCAAGATGTACCGACCAACACTAAACAGAGGGGGAGGCCTGAGAGTACATCTCTCACCACCTTACACCACCATGATTTGAGCTACAGTGAGGAAAGTAAGTATTTGAACACCCTGTGACTTTGCAACTTCTCCCACTTATAAATCATGGAGGGGTCTGAAATTTTCATCCTAGGTGCATGTCCACTGTGAGAAAAAAAGAGAAGTGTATCTTTTCATGGGACAACACTGACAAAGGGCTTCACAGGTTACCACTGGAATGCTTTTCCACTCCTCTATGATGGAGCTGCGCATATTTAAGACTTTGCAGTCCTCCACATTCCGCTTGAGGATGCTCCAAATATGTTCTGTTGGCTTTAGGTCTGGAGACATGCTTGGCCAGTCCATCACCTTTGCCCTCAGCCTCTTCAATAAAACAGTGGTTGTTTTAGAGGTGTGTTTGGGGTCATTATCATGCTGGAGCACTGCCCTGCGACCCGGTTTCCAGAGGGTCATGCTCTGCTTCAGTATTTGACAGTAAATATAGGAGTTCATGTGTCCATCAACAAAATGTAACTCCCAAACACCTACAGCACTCATGCAGCCATATACCATGACCTTCCTTCCACCATGTTTGACTGTAGGCATGACACACTCATCTTTGTACTCCTCACCTTATGCTGCCACACATGCTTGAGACAATCTGAACCAAACAAATTAATCTTGGTCTAATCATACCATAGGACATGGTTCCAGTAATCCATGTCTTTTGTTTACATGTCTTCAGCAAACTGTTTGTGGGCTTTTTGTGGTCAGACTTCAAAAGAGGCTACTTTCTGAGGTGAAAGCCATGCAGACAAATTTGATGTAGTGTGTGACGTATGGTCTGAGCACTGACAGGCTGACCCCTCACCTCTTCAATCTCTGCAGCAATGCTGACAGCACTCCTGTGCCTATCTCTCAAAGACAGCATTTGGATATGACGCTAAGCACATGCACTCAGCTTCTTTGGAGGACCAGTGCGAGGTCTGTTCTGAGTGGACCTTTTTTTTTTTAAAGGTCTTGCCCATTGCGCTGCAGCTCAGTTTCAGGGTATTGGTAATCTTCTTGTAGCCTTGGCCATCTTCATGTAGTGCAGAGGTGGCCAACCCGAGCCTCATGCGGCTCTTTGCATGGTCTCATGCGGCTCTTAGAGCGCACTCGTACAAACAATCTGTGCCGTGGCCTGGTTACATCATCAGCTCTGAGGGCGACAGACTTCTACATAATCTTGGTGCGCGGTTTGTTTACAAGCTTAGTGAACCGCTAACAACTGTGCCGCTAAAACCGGCGTAGTGGAAAACGTGAGACTAGCGGCATGAAGTATCGGCCGCTGTCTGTTCTCTTCTTCCTAAAGATGAGCGCAGGTCAGTGGCGTTGTAACAGTGGCGTTGAGTGTTGATAACGGAGTTTATCCACTTTTTACCTAGAAAACAACAGTTGTGTACATAACGGAGCTCGTTATGCGTGCATGCACGTATGCGCAACCGCGCCACCATGATGTTCAAGTGTCCCCATGTGTATGATGTGGCTCTTTGCTATAACACAGTAAAAAAAGTGGCTCTTGGTCTCTGACGGGTTGGCCACCCCTGATGAAGTGCAACAATTAGTATTTTAAGATCATCAGAGAGTTCTTTGCCACGAGGTGCCATGTTAAAACTTTCCATGTGAGAGCTGTACTACAAAATTGAACACAAAAGTGTTTTCACTTTTATTGCAGTGGTTCAGAGATTAATGGCTGTATATTGAGTTATTTTGAGGGGAAAATAAATTTACACTGTTATATAAGCTGCAAACAGACTTCTTTTCATTGTGTCAAAGTGTCATTTTATCAGTGTTGTCATATGAAAATAAATACTTAAATATCTGCAGAAATGTGAGGGGTGTACTCACTTTTGTGATATATATATATATATATATATATTTCACAAAAGTGGTGAAATATATACACTAAAAATAAGAATCATATCACAACCAACCTGGGCAGTGTAGTCATACAGAGCTTGATACTCCTCCCGTTGAGTGTAAGTTTTAGTAGGGGTCAGCTCTTGAAAACCAGGAATGGAGGCATAAACACCATCAGAGATGTCTAGTGAGCATTAAATAAAAATACAAGATAACTAAAAAGCTAAATGTCAATATTACAAAGTATAAACACATACATATGCACCACTAATTTCTTTTTATTGTGTGTCTGCCCCTTCATGTCCGTCCTATTTTCCCAGTTTTGTGACAAAATGTGCTCCCTTACCAGGTCACAGTGAGATGTTCCCGTCCCTTTGTTTGATTCAGTAGAGTTTCCCCCAGTCTTTCACCTTGGGTAAGCCAGAGACATTGCCCTAAGTGTTTGTCATAGTCTCTCCCAGTATCGGTTCCATCCTAGGGTCCGGTTCCAGTTTTACAGGTTTCAGTTTCGTTCAAGTGTTTGGCCACAGTAACGCCGGGTTTGGACATTTATTTTTAAACCCTAATGCTGATTTATACTGTTAACTTCGAAAAACTTCTGTACAATATTTAAATATATCTATGCCAAACACATGTACTTTCCAAAATTGCATGTTATGCAAATCTGATCTAAGTAAAGACTGATATGATCTTGGTACCACAAAGTAATCTTATTCAATGTGGTGACACATTTGTAAGTGCAGCAATTTCCTATAAAAATAAAATATGTCAACGTCCAACATACCAGAACAGTGAGCTGATGGCTGCAAACTGTCATTAATGGTTTTAAAACCACTGGAAGAGTTTCCTTGTAGAAGATTTGAAAATCTAAAAACAAAATATTACAGGAAAATACAGTAAAAATACAAACACTTCATTTTACACTAGACTTTTTAAAATGAGTGACAGCAGTATGGCAGTGTACATACCTCTTCATTACTCCTCCTCCAAAACGACCAGTACCATTGCTCTCTCCAGCTTGTTCTCGGTTATAAAAATGTTCAAAGATAATAGGAGCTAAAGTCAGAGAAGCAATAATGTTTGTTAAACTACCCCTAAAATGACAGTATAGAACAAATTGTTAAAATTTAATTGTTCATTGTTAATGCTCTAAACTATTCAATATGTATATTTTGTATGATCCAAACACTGTATTTTAATGACCAAATGTGTTACAATGGCATTGGAATATTTCATTCCATTGTATTTATTTTAATCTGCACTATATAGTTGAGATACAGAACACCCGCCACACTCGCGAAGCCCTCTGAATGTCACAGCCTGAGCCAATGTAGGAAGCATCTCTACAGTGGTCCAAGGTCCTCTTTTTCGATGAAAAGCATGCCTTTCATTTGAGAATCAAGGGTTTGGAGGAAGACTGGTGAGAAACAGAACCCAAACTGCTTCAGGTCCAGTGTGAAATATCCAAAGTCAGTCATGATTTGGGGTGCAATGTCCGGTGCATGTGTTAAATTGTTAAGTAGTGCTCTGGAGCTGCGGACATCACAGGAGGGCAGACACAGCAACGCTAGAGCTAAGCATCACCCATTGCCAGGTGACAGAGCCGTGCGCGGCTCCACCTCCTCTGCTGCACCTGAAGCCCATTCGGGCTCGTAATTACGAGCTGCTTTTAAGCGGCAGCTCTCCCAGTGTCCAACGCCAGATTATTGTTGAGTAACTTCGTGTTCGCAAACTCTACTGCGCTCAGGGATCACGAGAAACTAATCTCCTTCGTTTCCTTACCCGAATCAGACCTGCCTGTCTTTCAGCCTGTCCTGCCTGCCCCCCTCTGGATCTGTTCCTTCAGCCTGCTCTCTCGGACCCGTTCACGTCGGGACACTTGCACTCCCGGACCACGCCTGCCAGTCCTATCTTCACGGGTCAGTACCCTTGGGACTCTCACGGCGTGCCGCGCCCTTCATATTCTCTATCCCCCTTCTCTATCCCACAGATAATCTCAAATAAATGCCGTAAATAAATCAATCATCAAATAAAGCCTCTGATCATTAAATCTCAGATCTCTGTGTGTGTGGTCGGTTTTTTCGGGCTCCGGACGTTCGTCCGTCATAACATAAATTAGTGTAAATTCTACTTTCTTAAATCCAAGGTCACTGCAACAGTGTACCATAATGTTTTAGAGGACTTCATGATGTACGGAGATGCAGATTTCATCTTCCAGCTGGACCTGGCCCCTGCCCATGCCGCCAGAAGCACCAAAGCCACATTGTATTGCCAGCACACTCGCCGGACCCAAACCCTATTAAGAATCAATGGAATATTCTCAAGAGGAAAATGAGGGCCACCAGACCCAACACAAAGAAGAGCTGACAGCAAGCATCATGGAAATCTGGGTGTCCATAACTCCCAGGCAATGCCACAGGCTGATTGCCTCAATGTCACATCACATCGGGGCAGTGATTAAAGGAAAGGGATTCCCAGCCAAGTATTGAAGATTGACATATTGTTTTGAAAGTACCATATTATGATTGATTTGATGTGATCCTAATTTCTTTTTTTTCTGGAAAAACTGAGAGGTATTTGGAGCTGACACAGCATTCTAATTTTTCAGAAGGAAGCCTCTTCTGAAGTCTTTTTTGCAGGTAATGCTAATTCAATACCTCTGTATGTCCTGTATACATTGTAGTGTGGTAGTAATATTATTGTGTACAGCTTTACACAACTCAGAGATCAAACTGCTGCTGTATGCATATGACCTGGTCCTGTTGCCCCCCAGCGCTCAGGCTCTACAGGACCAACTAGAGCTGCTACAGCAGTACTGTAGTTTGAAGGCTTAATTAAAAGCCTGAGTAAATAAATATGTTTTTTTACCTAGACTTCAACAGTTTGCGTTGGTTGTCCAAAGAAGCTGAGTGCACATGCTCAGCGCCACATCCAAATGATGTCTTTGAAATATAGGCGCAGGAGAGCTGTCAGCATGAGCTGCAGAGATTGAAGAGGTGAGGGGTCAGCCTGTCAGTGCTCAGACCATACGCCACATACTACATCAAATTGGTCTGCATGGCTGTCACCCCAGAAGGAAGGCTCTTCTGAAGTCTTTTTTGCAGGTAATGCTAATTCAATACCTCTGTATGTCCTGTACATATTGTAGTATGGTAGTAATATTATTGTGTACAGCTTTAAAAAGAATTTACCTAAACACAGGGAAAATACACCTTGTAGTAGGGCAATGCATACTTCTTCATTCACTCATGTTTGGATTTGGAATTTAATTTACAATTTGGATTTGTATGACCTACTGTAATGCTTTAAGTGGCAGAATCCTTTCTAACATCAATCAACTGATGGAAAAATGCCCAATCTGGCAACTCAAACTAAAGAGAAGCTTTATTGGCATGAAAAATAAGAGTATTCAAATTGCCAAAGCTCAATTACAAAAATGTTGATTACAAACGAACAGATTTATAAAAAAAACATTTACAAATATAAAAACTATAAAATAAAATAAAATTTGAATAAAAAAACGTAAAATATGAAAAGGGAAAAAATAGTGAAAAATAAAAAATTAAAATGGTGAGATTTACATTGATGAAGTGTGTGTGTGTGTGTGTGTGTGTGTGTGTGTGTGTTCCTTTATTGCCGGGTTAAAGTTACTGGTGTAATTAATTTTTAGTATGTTAGTATTATACTTAGTAAGTATAATCCTTGGTGTGTTCAATTTCCTGATTTCCTAATTTAAGTGTTTGTTTCCCTGCGATCTGGATCTTTTCTGGAATATCATGATTTTTGTCTTTTGAGGTTGACTGTCAGGGCCCAGGTCTGACAGTACTGCTGTAGCAGCTCCAGTTGGTCCTGTAGAGGTCTTCTACAAATTGTGAGTCAGCAGGGTCGATGTCTCAGGCAGTAGTGTGCACTGGCCCATTACCAGTTCGGACCAGTGACGAAACCTACAGCAGGTTATTGTGGCTGAATTGCTGGCTATCTAAATGGTTCTTGGAAAAAAACATCGCATTTGAAGATAACTGGTCCACTTCAGGCAGCATGCAAACAGGCTTAACTGACATCGAGACTGTGTCTACTTTTTTGTGGCAGTTATAAAAAAAACAGTATCAAAAAGTTTGTTGTTATGCTGAAAAACTGATCCATTTATAACTTCTTGATTAGATTATTGTAATGCTGTTCTAACTGGATGCGCTGGTAGATCCATGAAAAAGCTTCAATTGGTTCAAAATGCAGCAGCACGAGTGCTAACTAGAACCAATAAGTTTGATAATATTACCCCTGTTCTATCATCGCTACACTGGCTACCTGTTAAATTTTGCATTATCTATAAAACACTTTTGCTAACCTATAAAGCACTAAATGCTCTTGCTCCTCAGTATCTGAGTGAACTTATTGAGAACTACAATCCAGCACATTCACTTCGTTCACAAGATGCAGGGTTACTTATTCCTAAAATCAAAAAGATCACTGAAGGTGGAAGAGCATGTGGCTCCGGGTCGTGGTGTCTGGGACATGTTTGCTTCTGGCTGCCTCTGATTTTACCTCCAGGGCTGGGGCTGTCTACCCAAATACAGACAAAGGAGCAGATCTTGGAGGTTCTTGGTTATAGAAACTTGTGGTTATCAGGGATATTGTGTTGCTGTTGCTCTGTTTCTCCTGTATGTTCACTACGGTTTGATGACAGCAGGTGAGGTGGGTGCTGATGTCGTATAAAAGCCTTCATAACTTTGTTACCTGCTTGCGCTCCCTTTTAGTTATGCTATTAAAGTTAGGGGGTGTCGAAAACTTTTCTCTACTCTCTGTTTATGCTTAGACATTTCACTTTTTATCTACATCTTCTGTTGTTTAACTCCAAGACGATATTTCTAATGGTATAATGAGATATTTCACCTTTCGAGCCGGCACATCCCGATTGACATGCCAACAACTGCTGCTCTTGATAGATGAGACGGGGCCAGGCGTGTTGCTCCAAGAATTTCCAAAACCCACAACTGACTATATCAGAAACTGGACTGATTAATTAAACACTCCTATATATCCAATTCTTGCAAGTTATAACTTTTAGTGTAATGTAATTTTAGTTGTTGTTGTTGAACTGTATAAATCTTGGTATGTATAATATTGCATAATATATGCTGAGTCCTCCAAGGTTTCTTCTTGTAATTTTAGGGAGTTTTTCCTTGCCACAGTCACCCATGGCTTGCTCAAAACGGGTTTTTGGTCTGGTGGTCCTAAACTCTGTAAAGCTGCTTTGTGTTAATGTCTATTGTAAAGAAGCGCTATACAAATAAATTGTCTTGATTTGACTTGACTTTGATCTAGCAAAATGGGCCAAAAAATAGATGTAGTGCTAACTTTGGCTCGCAGACCCCAAGTTGGGCAGCCCTTTATTAAAATTACACACCAGTTAAATTTACCAATTGTCAGTCAACAATTAGCCATTCCCTTTGAGCCATACTTAAACCTTAAGCAAGATTAAATGAAAATCTTCCCAGGACTGAACTAAAAGCAAAATATACTGACCTGGAGGTGTACGTCCTGTGCTTTTAATATTAATGAAACTATTCATGTCTGCTGTGATGTCACACTTTTCCAAAACTGTCCTCACTTCCTCATAACACTGTTAATGTAAAAAGATAAAAGTTATAAAAATTACTATTTATGTGCATATAAATAATAGTAATAATTAAGTTATTTGATTGTGGAGATCAGCATGCATCACCAACCTCATCATCCTTAACACATTGCACTGAAAAGTGATTACAATGAACCCAAATAGCATTTCTCAAAATGTTGATCCGATCAACCTCTTGCTGTTGAAAGACCTGTAAAAATTCAAGCTCAGTTCAATTTTTGTATTTTCACTGTGGAGTAAGATTTACAATATATATATATATATATACACACACACACACACACACACACACACTTTATTACTTTAAATATAATAATTTTCATTAGTAATAGTTG
>JAYDZF010000007.1:13099932-13114499 GCA_034509105.1 Microcambeva barbata | reverse complement strand
ATATACATACATACATACATACAAGGTTTTGACAATGAAAATGAAACACCTGTCATTTTACCTTTACCCTCAGCCTCTTAAACGCACTCATCTCTGTAATCCTCACCTGTTTGCCACTAACACATGCTTGAGACCATCTGAACCAAACAAATTAATCTTGGTCTCATCAGACCATAGGACATGGTTCAAGTAATCCATGTCTTTTGTTGACATGTCTTCAGCAGGGCTTTCTTGTTTACAGACTTCAGAAGAGGCTCTCTTCTGGGCTGACAGCCATACAGACCAATTTGTTGTAGTGTGCAGCATATGGCCTGAACACTGACAGGCTGACCCCTCACCTCTTCAATCTCTGCAGGCATGCTGACAGCACTCATGCACCTATCTTTCAAAGACAGCATTTGGATGTGATGCTTGGGACAAGCCTGGTGGAGACAATATGTTTTTCTGGTGTTTCTCTGGATTGAGCCATGTACAGTATGTACCGTAAAATCCTGAGTTACCATCCCCTTCACTCTACCAGGACATTAAAATGGGTTGTTACAGGGTCTTTTAGCACAACAATGACCCAAAACATACAGCCAAGGCAACAAATGAACACACTCAAAAAGAAGCACATTGAGTGGCCTAGCCAGTTTCAAGATAGAAAACTTACAGAGGAAGCTGAAGGTTCGAGTTGCCAAGCAACATCCTCAAAATCTTAATGATTTTAATGATGAAACCTCATCATCAACTACAAAAATGTCTGTCTGCTGTGCTTGCCAACAAGGGTTTTTCCTCCAAGTTTTAAGTCTTGTTTGCAAGAGGTATCAAATACTTATTTCTTTCTGCAAAATGCAATTAAATAAATATATTTTATGCAGTGTAATTTTCTGGCTTTTCCTTTTTATCTTTTATGTCTAACTGTTAAAATTAACATAACTTTAAAATTATAGACTGTTCATATATATGTCATATACAAATTCAGCAATGGATCATATGTTTATGGATTAGGAACGGCTCTTCGAGATGTGGACTCCAAGTTACTTAAAGCTGTGTACATGTTTCACTGTGTTGCCATCACCTGCTTAATGTTGGTCCACTACCAGCTCCTGTGTCTTGCTGACATTAAGAAGGAGATTGTTATCCTGGCTCCAGTCTTCCAGGGGTTAATCTCCCTCAAATAGGCCCTCTCGTCGTTGTTCGAGATCAGGGCCAGCACAACCATATCATCAGCAAATTTGATCATAGTGCTAGAGCTTGAGGTAGCCACACAGTTATGTGTACAGTGAGTACAGCAACCAGTTAACCAAATTTAATTAACATTTGGTTTTCATTTCATTAGCCAAACCCAGGCTTGATTATTGCCAGAACTTTTAAATGTCTGTCAATGTGAAGCAGGCTAATGTCACAAAGCTGAACATGATACCTTACTCCACTTACTAAGATGACTTAGGCCAGTGGTGAACCTTTGTAAGACTGACCAGCTTACCAATATTTCACCAAAAATAAACTGTAAAAATACACTAGGGCCAAACTGGAGCTCAAAGTTTACAAGTTTCCAAATTGGGACACACGAATGTTTATCTTTTTCCTCATGTTTTAGTAATATTCAATTATTATAATGATGAAAAACAGATATAGATTCTATTTTATATTATTGTGGTCTTAAAACACAGTCTGTAAAAAAATGTCTTTCTGACATTATGTTGACATTTATTTTTGTGTGATCTTAGGTCCATCCATCAGAACTCATTTTTACTACTGTTGACTTCCCCTCATGTTTATTGCAAGGCAAAGCTGACATCATGGCCCAGATATCCAGTGACAATGGGTATAAGCAAGAAAGGCCAGCCTCTCCAGGGGTGGTTCGGCCAAAGGCTCCAGTAGGTAGGGAAGAGGCTTTGCGCATGGAGGTTGAGGCTATGGCAAAACTACAAAATGAAAAAAGAAATGCACTTCCTATCTCCACTACAAAAACTCAGCTCTGTGTAGGGGCATCTGGGACCATAACTAGTCGGCAAGAAAAGGATCTTATTGTCTTCCCTGAATCAGAGACCAAGAAAGGGGTAGAAATAAATGCATTTGCTGAAATTGATTTAGAAAAGTTAACCCAGAAAGAGCTGGAAAACTTGCTTTTGGACAATGACTTTGGCAAGAGCAAAAATAACCGACCCTTGTCTTTAATAGGCTCCAGTTTTAGCATGTCCTACCCTGCTGGGCATTCAATTAACCCACCTCATTTTTCCTGGAGCACTACACACTCCATTTCAAATTATACTCCAAGTACTCCAGCAAACCCACATGCACCTGCATTTCCTTCAACATATTTCACCAAACCAACCTGTTCATTCCAAAATGGATTTACCCCAGTGATGCCGCCATTTATTCATCACCCAGCTCAGCAGAGACACTTCCCCCCATTTACGACAATTCAGCCTGCTTCTCCCCTGGTTCTCCAGCAGTCTGTTATCTCTCCTGAAATGGCTAATCTTTTTGACAAGATTGCCAGCACCTCAGAATACTTAAAGAATGGCAGATCTTCCAGCACATATGCAGACACTAGCAGTGTCAGGTCTTTGGAGCCTGTGTCTCAGTTTGCTGAGCCCCCCAGCTTGGAATGCTTTGATTGGTTTGATTTGGACCCTCTACATAAGTGTCAAGATGTGGAAGAGGTGTCTAGTTCAATATGTGTAGGTGAAATGGTGAAGTCTGTGCCTGAAGGAGATCCATGGGATACAGTTTTACAAGAAGATACAGAGGTTACGGAAAGCCCCAGTTCTTCAGGATACAGCAAGTGCTCTATGACTAGGAGGGCATCTTTTGAACTGACAGTATCCACGAACTACAGTTCAGCAACATCCACCCAACACAGCCAGAGTAAACAGGTGAGAAACACTAACAGCTGAATTGATGTAGGAGGAATAAATGTACATTTGAAAATAAACCATGCACAGCAAAATAATGTAAATTGATTAATAAAGAAAGTAAGAAAATGTTTTGTGTATTTGGATAACGTTGCCATATACACAGCAATGCTTTTGTAAACAATAGTTCTTTTATCCAAGCTGCCAAACTGATTACAAACCTCCTAAAATTTTGTCTATTTACAAAAACACATTTTCCCAGTTACCCAATCGGGCAATTTGAGCATCCTTGCTAGCCCTCCCTACTCACAGGAGCTCTTTACCAACTTTTCCTTGTAAACTGTGTTCAGTTAAGTATTTACAGCTAGAGGTATTGGCAGTTAAACAACTTTAAAAACATATTTCCATCTTATGACAAAGGTTTATCCTACTTGGATCTAGTGAGACGGCAGATCAACTTTCTTATGAAAAATGTGACTACAACGACCTGTAGTGTTGGAGATCTTAAGACGGATTTGCTAGAACAATGAGACATAAATTAAACCTGAAACACTTTTGGCTGCTTTTCTAGGGATGAAAAGAAAAACTTCAGATTGTAAAAACATTTACCACTTGTTGCTGGCATCTTCTGATTTGGGGTTGTGGTCAGATGGTAATATTCTGAAATGAAGTGATTTTGGATTATACTAAAATAAAAAGATGGACTATAAAACATTCAAATAAGTTTTTTTTACTCAAACATTATTATTCCACATTGTGTGTGCGGTATCAAGTTACAACTTTTCAGTATCTTTTCATTTGTAAACATAGGTCAGATTTTATACATCCTGTCACTTTTGTTTTAAATATAATTATTTGTGACCCACATCTTATGTCAAACAGAAATTATTAAACAGAACAAAATTGATCTAGTTGTATTTAATTAAAACAATGATTTTAAGAAATGGGGTGGTAGAAAGTGTGAAGTAATTCAATATCCAAACATTTGAGATTTTATGAGAATGTTACTTTAATGACACAGAAACTACCACGCACAGCCAAAAACGATCAATTTCTAATAATTTTCCTAAACATTTACATTACATTTTCAGCATTCCAGCAGACTTCTTTATACATTACAGTATACAATCTGAGCAATTGAGGGTAAAGGGCCTTGTTAGTTAAGTCACTTTATTTGTATAGCGCTTTTTACAATAGACATGGTCACAAAGCAGATTTTCAGAGTTTAGGACCACCAGACCAAAAACCACTGTTGAGCAAGTGCCAAGGGCAAGGAAAAACTCCCTAAAATTACATGAAGAAAGGTTGGAGGAACCAGACTCAGCAAGGGCCCATCCTTCAGGGGTGGAGTGGACAATATTATATATAACAAGATTTATACAGTTCAACAGTTATAACTTGCAAAAACTGGATGTATAGGAGCGCTTAATTAATCAGTCCAGTTTTCTGAAATAGTTCGTTGTGGCTTTCGCAAGTTCTTTTAGCAACACGCCTGGCCTCGTCTCATCCATCAGGAACAGCAGTTGTTGGCATGTGCAGGCTCGAGAGGTGAACAGTCTTCTGTTAGAAATATCCCCTTGGAGTGAAACTACAGATGATGTAGTTAAAAACAGAGTAGAGAGAAGCATTCGACTCCCCCTAATGACAGCATAACTAAAAGGGAGAGCAAGCTGGTAACGAAGTCATGAAGGCTTTCACTGGACATCAGCTGGTAACGAAGTCATAAAGGCTTTCACAGGACATCAGTATTGTTCTAAATAATTAAGCATTCAAATGCACAAAAGAGTATACTATAAAACCATAAAGATTGGAGGATATTATTGGTGAAAAATCTGCAAAAGACTGCACCATCATTTTACAGGGGTTCACTGTATAGTACTTTTTTTCCATTAAAATTGAAGCTTAACAGAGTTTAGGACCACCAGGCCCAAAACCCCTAACACAATATAAAGACATAAACCACAATGTCATATACTGTTGGCATATGTTCTGAAACCACTACATACACAAAAGCCTGTTCCATTAAAAATGAACATTGTACACATGTACATAAAGGAAGAGCATTCTATTCTATATCATTACATGTGTGCTTGTTTCACAGGTTACTAAAGAAAGCAGATATTACATTGCAAAAGATTCCATTTTACAAGAAAATGGTGCACAGAACCTAGAAATCGTAGCTTTTTGTGAAGACATTGCAAGGTAAGTTAATGTTGCTTTATAAAGGTGTTGTGTATTTAGTGCTGTTTAGCACTATTCTGTTATTAATTATTGCCCAGGTTGGTAGTGGATTTTTGTGGATTTTGTACTTGCACATGTTGGCTCTGAGGGTCTTAAATCCTGTGTTCAAATTTCACTATGACGCTATGAATATACAATATACAAATATTTATTTATTTTACAGGCTCAGATCAAACTTTCATTTTGATGACTATTCTACCAATCCTGGTTATGCTCTCAGTCCAGTGATATTTCAAAGGGATGGATGTGGTAACAACAGCAGCAGTGTGAAAGTTTCTATTGAGATTTCAGACTCTCGGCAACCAGTGACTTTCACCTGTGATGGTAAAATGTTCCTCGTTTTTGGCGTTATCCTTACTGTATGTAATCCAACTACCGCATTTTCCGGACTATAAGCCACTACTTTTTTCTTTACTGTTTATGGTTTACCGTTAAATCTATCTAATATATTTCTATCGATCCAATATATATATCATTTCACAACCTGCCCGGTGCAGCTCATATATATGTACATTTCCATAAAAAAAAAATTTAGTAGGTGCAGCTTATATTGGGGTGCGCTCTATAGTCCGGAAAATACGGTATGTTCTTCAAAGCCATTCTAAAGAGAATTCTGAGTAACTAAGTATGGGTTACGTTTAAAAAAAGCCTTGAGTTTTTCACTCAAAGCTTTTCAGTGTTTAAACAATCAGTTTCTTGCCATATGGTAAATTTCAAGTTTTATGATGATGTTGATATGATTCACCTGAGTGCTCAGAAGCATGCTGCATAAGTTCAGGTTAAATATTAAAACTCAAGTAACACGATCAACTTGTGTAACCAAAGTACTAATTACATGATAATATTTAGTGAATGTATCTTGTATTGCAAAAGCTTTTTACAATAAGTAATTCTATTAATCTTTAACATTGTTTAATGTTTGATCATACTGTTAATGTATATTCAGTGTGTTTCGCTTACAAATATTTTAATTCCTGGCAGCCCTGAAAATGAACTGCATGCAAAAAAAAAACAATTTAGCCCTTCATTGCATAATATGTTATACTTTTTGTTATCCAATTCAGCTTTTTATTTATTTGTCGCAAATATGCAACATCATGTTGGGGCCTCCACGTTGGACACCCAATAACCAATAAACACACACACAGACTGGATGCAGTAAATAGGATGGTTTATTGAAAACAGTTCGTGAATGGATGGTATGACACGATTGACCTGGAGATTACGGCGCCGGGTTCCCAGACTGGCCTGAAGTTAAACGGGAGATGATAGCGGAGTTTGGATGGTCTGATGATGAGATCGCGACTCAGGGGGCTTAGCGGTAGTAGGAGGGAACGGAACTTGGGACAACTATGGGTATAGTTAAGCCATAGGCAGATGGTAGGGCTGGAATCAGACTTGTCGCAGGTGGCAGCGTTGCGAGAATCCAGATCTTCTGTGGGTGGAGTTCTGTAGCGTTGCTGGAATTCTGATGTGTTGTGGGGGCGACAAGGGGGTGATAGGAGCGAGGTCCTACGAGAAACAGCGAGATGGTATGGAACAGGTGGCTGGATTTAAACACAGAGAATGGGAGCACGACTGGTGGTCGCTAGATTGGCTGCAGGTGAGGCCGATCAGCTGATGAGGAAGGTGTCACGTTGCTAGGCAATGGGCCAGGAAGCCCTTCCAACTCTAACACAATGCATTTGCAAAATAATATGTTGTATATTTGCAACTAATGCATTCTTGCATTTTAAAGAAAAAATATGGAAAAAGTGTGAACAAGAATTTTTTTAATCGATGTCTAATTACTTGTTGTAAATTGATCGTTCCTACCCTTACAACCTGTTTCCATACAGGATGTTTAGAATATTTAGTGCTCATCTGTTTTGTAATGGCCTCTCATTAATTAACCTTTACTCTTGAAAGTTGTTACTGCGTTAAAAAATACTTTTTTACTCATTTGCATAAATATGTTCAGATTACAAAGAAATGAAATACTTTTATTTTTGCTGTAGTGAGTTCACCTGTAGAGCTGCTAATAATGCAGGCACTTTGCTGGGTCCATGATGATCTCAGCCAAGTGGATATCAGCAGCTATGTTCTGAAGGTCTGTGGCCAAGAGCAGGTCCTGCAAAAGTAAGTAATTTCCAACACCACTCTAAACTTCATCACTAATGAAGATCCATCATAGTTTGCATATGTTTGTTGGTGGGGGAGTGTTGGGTTGAGTGGGTGTGTGTGTGCATGTAGGGCGAGGTAAGTTTGGTCTGGTTGTCGTCGTATTTGAATTCATTTACTCAGTTTTTTTGTCCCAGAAGTCTGCACTCCCCTATCATGATCAAGGGTGCCAAATCATTGGCTGATTCGAGATGTTAGATAACTGGTTTTTAGGTGCCCTGTAATACCTACAGGGTTGCGAAACACGAATGGTTTAAAGCGAAAATACTGATGACTTACATTGATAGATTTTCCAAAGTACAATTCTTTCATTAACTATTTAAGACATAGATTAAACGATAAGACCATTGATGTTTAACTGAACAGAACTAAATTCAACTTAACATAAGTAAACTTATCAGAACTAACATTAATTGTATAAAAATTAGTGAACTATTTATCAGTTATTGATGACTAATCATCACTAATCATTCACTGTTAATCATCTTTAATGTTATGTTTACCAACATCGAATATCAACGTTGACTGCCAAAATGCAGAGCTAAAGACATGTCATGTCATGCACAGGAATCTTTTTGTTTGGATATGATTAATAGTTGAACATCTCTCAAAATCTCTCTCTCAGAGGTATGTTAATAAAATTGGTAATACATTTCTAAATGTGAGCCTGGAAACTTTGGACATTTCACACGAGAAGTTAGTGAACAACTTTATTTTTATTATTAACTTTTATTAAACAAATCACTTGCAGAGAAATCACTTCTCACATGCCATATTGTACTTCTTCAGGAATGCTATGATTAAAGAAGCAGAAAATGAGTTTTATACACTTTCTTGAATAGTGTTATTTGACATCTTAATGTTGCTGGCATCCACAAGGATTAATTTCACCATCTTTAAAATGCAGGGTTTGATTAGCATTTCTCTAATTGTATAATATTTCTTTTTAAGCAATTTTATTGCAACCTGTTATGAAGCCTGCACCACTGCTGTGCTGTTTCTGAAAACATTTTGTATTATTTAGTCTGCAATTTTTGAGAGCAAAGAACTTCAAATCTTTCTTAATATGCTTTATGTTTAAAAGATGCTAACATATTGAAGGTTTCATTGACTCTGCACTAAGAACAATGTTGCACAAAACACAGTGACTTTGCAATTCAAATATTTTTGCTCCACTGGTGTTAATGTCCATGAACTTTTACAATGTAATAAAACATGGTTGCACCTTGTCCTCTCTCAAGGTGTTTGTCATCCTTTGTGTGCTCCCAGTAAGTAGACTGTTTGATTTTCTAGCTGGCATAACATCCTCACTACTAAGTCATCTTTTGACTGAGTGAGCATTGGATTCAACCTTATTGGGAAAGGCAGTCCCAGCATTTATTGTGGCACAGCTTCTTTTACAGAAAAATAAACATGGATGCCTATGCAGGGCAAACAACTGATAAATGGTTAATAAATTATTATTGATATTTTATTTGTAAAATGAGTACACATTTTTGCAAGTTTGGGCTTGTTAGTGAAGTTGGAGTGTTTTCGCTAAGGAGAGAAACAGGAACACACCCATTACATGGCATGCTTGTTCATTGTACCACAGTTATTTGAATGGTGGTAGTAGTGTTCTAATTACCAGCCATATGAGTACTTGGGTAGCTGACTTTTTAGGCAAAAAGACAGCAAGGGAGCTCCCTAGGTTTTCAAACACATCCAACTTCTGGTTACACAGCACATATGCAACTTGTAATCTGACATCAGAGAGTGATGACCAGTAGTGGAATTGTGCCTTTGGTGGCTTAAGTTTAAATCAACTGGGCTTGTATTTAGGTTTGAAGACATTTCACATCTCGTACAAAAGACTTGGTATTGAGTCTTTAAAAATTAATCCTAATTAACGTGACGACAGCTCTCTTTAAATTTTTTATATACACATTAATGCTCCTCACCTCCTACAGTGATGTCTATTGGCTTGATCCACTGATGTTTAATGTTTATTATAAACTCATCAATTACATTTTAGAGTTTAATAGATTTATTCATTTCCAGTATAAACATATTGTAAAATAAATAAAATTGTTAATAAAAAGTTTTTTTTAGGACCTCTTAGCTAGATAATCTAAAGTTGGATGGTACTGTTGACATTTGCAGCTCAGTACAGTAAAACAAAAGAAGGAAGCGTGAGTCTTATATGACGATGAAATGGTGCTGGAACTCTGTGCTTGTTGCTAGGAACTGTGCTTGTTGCTAGGAACTGTGCTCCGCTGGTGAAGTTTGTTTAACAAACTTTTTATTTAACATATTATTATCAACTTTGTGCTTATCATCATTGTGTATGTCTGAGCTCCATGTGCAAACTTTAGTATTCATTGTTTAAATTGTGTGCTGCTCTTAAGCTGTATAATCATCACTTTCTGATAAAAAAACTAGACTTTTAAGGAGGTACAACCAGCAATCCTAACCAATGCTAAAAGTGTAAACAAACAACAGATGGCTCAATGTTCATAGAATATGGTACATTTACTATTGCACATAAATAGTAATGTAATTCAGAAAGAGTCTATATGAATTCAATTCATACTGATGATTTTTTAAAGAAGAATATTCACTTTAATCACCAGGGGATTCTTATGCTATATTTTTTAACACACATTTTTGACATAGTTTTGCAATAAAATAACATTCATTGTTGATGAATAAAAGAAAAGGAAAACCCAGTATCTTGAATTTGTATCACATCATGAGTAGAGTGTATGGTTACATCCCTACACATAACTCATCTAATGAGAAAAGAAGATTTCTAGACACTCAAAACACAACCTAAACTAGTTAGTTTTTTGCAAGTATGCTGACATCTCACAGTTAGCAGATAGCTTGCTAGTAAATATGCTTGCAGACTAAGTGCAACATGTAATAAGAGTGGCTTATATGATTTATATGATTTTCAAATTCATGAATAATACTATTATTATGGTCACGTTTTAGAAAGCAAAGTGCTGATTTTAATTAGAATCAGAAGTCTTTTCTTGAATCATTGTACGACCCTGATGCAGCAATGTTTCTCCCCTTTCAGCTCAGCCTAACTCAAAAAGTAGTTGGCATGATGAAATATGTACATTTTGTATTGCCAAAGCCTAATTTCATATTTATAAAATTGAATTACAGGTTGAGGATCTAGTCAAGTGAGACTAGTGGCTCAGAGGATGCGTAGTACAGAGCGAGGTTTGATTAGACCTTGAAGGTACCTTGGTGCCAGTCCATTTTGAACTTTAGGTCAACATCAGTGTTTTAAACTGAATGCATGAAGCTACAGGATGCTAGTGAAGAGATTGCTGGAGTGGGGTGATGTGGTAGTATACATGTCCGTTAAACACCAGACAGGCAACTGAATTTTGAATGAGCTTCAAGTATTTAATAGTGGACATAGGAGCTCCTGCTTAAAAAGAGTTGCAGTAGTCCAGCCATGAGATTATAAGTAACTGGACAAGAATCGGAGTGGCTTTTATGGCGATAAACCACTGACTTTTCTGGAGGTTGAAGAGAAGGTACTGGTAGATTTTTTTTCATGGTTGCTACAGAAAAATCAGTTAATTATGCAGAGCATTACCAAGGCTTCTTCAATTATCGAATGGTCTGATTTTGGTGTTAGCAAGAGAGAGGACTAGGTGTATCTCGCAGGCTAGGACCTTTCCATTAGAGCTTGTGTATATAGAAAAAAGAAGTGGACGATCTGTGGAAGTACTGAGCCCTAAGAAACACAAGTAGGTCTTGTGAGATGTCTTTTTGGATTGTAGATGCTATGGGGTCAAGTGTACACGTAGTGAGATTGCTGGATGAAATAAGATGAGTTACCTCATTGATGGTGGGTGGAGTGAAGCTGGTGAGTTTTCTTGGGTTGAGGGTGTTGAAAGTTGAAAGTGTTTGGTTTGATTTTATAAAATACAATAAAGTCTCTTGTTTGCTCCTCCCTCCATCCAGATTTGCCCCATTTGATGATGATTGAATAACTGCTGACCATATTCTTCATCTTGAACTTTTATCATGTAAACCTTTTTTTTTAGTATTTACAGTGCTTCACTTTCCCCACGTGTTACAAAAAAAACCTACAAAAATCACATGTACATAAGTATTTGCAGCATTTGCTCCATACATCATTTAAGCACCTGTAGCAGCAATTACAGCCTTTTTGTGTATGGTGCTACACACTTGGCATACCTGTTTTTAGTATCTTTCATTGTTCTTTGCAGAACCTCTAAGCTCTATGAGGTTGGATGGGGAGTGTCTGTGACCAGCCATTTTCAGATCTCTTTCAGAGATGTTCAGTATTCTGGGCTCTGGTTTGGCCACTCATGAACTTTATATAGACAGATGTGTGCCTTTTCATGTCTGATCAACTGAATTTACCACAGACTCCAATCAAGTTGTCTAAACAACTGAAGGATTTTCAGTGAAGGATTTTCGACCTATAGTCAATTTACCCATGACTTAATCATAACATTTCCCTTAATATTGATCACATTAAAAACTGAAATCCCCCCCCCCCCCAACTTTCTTCATTCTGGGTATTAAAGTGTAGAATTATATATAAATCTATTTACTAATTTTACTGCTTAAATGTGTAAAGTTACAGTACTACTGAATTAAATAACAGTAGAACCGGTTTATCTGTCAGGTTGAGTAAAAGTAGACATTTACACATGCATGTACTGTTGTTTGCTGCTTTTTACATTGACTAGTCTTTATTCTCCCTGTCATAGTAAGTATAGCTTGGGCAGTCATGAGTATGTACAGAACTGCAAGAAATGCGAGACAGAAATCAAGCTGCAGCTCCTCACACTCAGTGCCATGAGAAGAGACCTGGCACGGACGGTAACACAATGTTATTGTAATTGGTAATATTTTAAACAAGAAGATTTAAATATCCAAACTAATTTACTAATGTAATAGGGTTAACCATCATCTCTCGAGTTTATTTTAGTCTTGACATAAATGTTCTTAAATTTTGTCTGGCCAATTATGCATGTTCATTACAAATGAAATGGTAATTGGGTGTTGTGACAATAAAAACTCGCAAAACCACTTTTCCAGACTTTTTTGTAAAATAAGATTACATAAATAATTTGTGATTTCAGAACCTGTATTTAAATGAAGTACCAAGCAAAATGTCTAATAATTTTAAGTGGCAAACACAACACATTGTTAATTTGAGACAGAACATTTAATTTGCTCTCTATTAATCTTTGCTGCTGAATGTTTCAAACACATGCTCATTGTAATTCAGGCTTGTCAATGCACAAGTGAGTCCAAAACAGTCTTCCTTAGATCTACTCTTCCATTAGTATGTACACAAAAAGCTCTTTTTAAAAGGGCATTGTCTCATATCAGCTTGAGAAAAACTCCCTTGCTTAATTTATTTTCTAACAAAAGAAAATGTCATTGATATATTTTTCACCTCACAGTATTTACTGATGACACAGAATGCAGATCTTTTTACATTTTTCTGATTTTCTTCTTTCTTATATGCCAGTTTTCTCTATATTTACCTTACAGGTGGATGATTACTCATCACCCATTGATTTGGAAAAATATTTGGTTGATGTGAGCCCTTTTAAGGAGACAATCACAAGGTAGACATTGCTTTGTCCTGCCTTTTAAGGACAATCAGGACTGTGTTTAAGTTTTTTCATCTCATTATTTTCATACATTTTCTTTCTTAGGGATATCCTTACCCAGAATTTAGAGAATTATAACAATCAAGTGAACATCTACCTTCAGAATAAGGTAGACATGCATAATATGTATATTAAACCTAAACGAAAAAGGAGTTTAACAAAGATTGTTTTATTCCTTTCTTTAGAACAACTATAATAAAACAGTGGATCACTTAATACAGGCTGTAAAGAGTCTGTGTAGTTTGCTGGGCGGGGTGGAAACACCAGCCATCACTAATGCTGTGAAGAGACTAAAACATTCAGTTAACATTGGTAGAACTCACTCACCAGAGGTCAGTGCTTGTAATGTTGAGATACATCACAGATGAATATTCATCCAATTTAAA
The DNA here is from genome assembly GCA_034509105.1 of Microcambeva barbata. Lineage (NCBI taxonomy): Eukaryota > Metazoa > Chordata > Actinopteri > Siluriformes > Trichomycteridae > Microcambeva > Microcambeva barbata. The sequence goes on along the minus strand of JAYDZF010000007.1, from coordinate 13,101,206 downwards.
ATTATTTTTTTCACCATATGTTTTTGTTAACAGGGGGGTGTCAAACCTCTAACCTCAGCTAACAGAAAGGACAACGACACAACTATCTGTAAACTACATTTCTTTACTTGCCACCAGAGTTTTCTTTTGTCTTAACCTGCACAGACATCACAGTAGTTTATTATAAAAAATATTAGTCCAACACCATCTTGTGATTTTGTTACTGTTTTCTAGGCTGTGTTACTGCAGTGGAGGAGCACATTGGTACTCTTACAAAAGCTTTGTACGATTTAGTTAAGCTCTGTCAGCGTTCTTTCGGCCTGTTCTTCTCTGTGGACCAATGTAATGCAATTGAGCTGAGAGCCGAGAGCAGTGAGGCCTGTACCACCAATGAGCATGTACAGTTCACTCTCTTTGGCATACATGACATTTCTACTGCATGGGTCAGCAGGTAGGATCAAAGTTTTTTTGGGGGGGCATCTTAAAATTGTTTTGATGGACAATGCTTCACAAGTACTTCCAGTGATCTGAATTTTTATACTTGCCTTGGTTCTCTGCTTTTAAATTGTTATTAGACTAAGCTGATGGCTGGCTAGCTGGCCTATGGTCATACATAAAATATTTTTAATTTTTATTCAATTAATAAAGAGCACTATTTTTAGGGACTCTATTTGCTTTCCAAGCTAAATGCTGGTTTTTGGAAATGTGTCAGATTCCAAATCATGATCAGCATTCATAAATTCAGTGTACATAAGAAACATCATATTCTTAAACCATCTGCATTAATATTATGGTTTCTACTGTAAATTGTTTTTTGTAGTTATTCCAACTTATATTTCAGATAATAAATACTTTGCTTTAATAAATCTGATTTTATTTTTCTGACAGTTATGAAAAATACTATTTAATGTGTTCCCTGATGCACAATGGCCAAAATATTTTTAAGCCTATACAGTCCAGGAAAGTTGGAACGTACAAGAGCTTCTTCTATCATGTTAAATGGGATGAAATGTTAGTATTAATTTACACTTACACTCAAAACAAGTACATAACAATATAAATTCTTGTTCTACTCATGATCTTTTTTTTAACTTAGGATAAACTTCCCAATTTCTATTGCTTTATTACCTCTTGAGACCATTTTGAGTCTCTCACTGTATGGCATACTCAACCAAAATGCTAGCAGTTCTCCGGATTCCAACAAACAACAAAAAAGCCCAGATTTACTGGGCAAAGCCACAGTGCCTCTCTTTGACTTCAAGCGGTAAGGTATCAAACAACTAAAATTATTTTTA
>JAYDZF010000007.1:13071804-13083350 GCA_034509105.1 Microcambeva barbata | reverse complement strand
TGCACAAAAAATGCATTCAAAGAATTTCATGATTGCACTATTTCAAATTATTCTAATTCGTTGACCAGCACCTGTAGAATACATTCCATGGCTCCTGAGCCAGGTGATTAAAGAGGCTGCAGGAAGATTCTTGAAATGTTGTGGAATAGTGCAAGCATATAATGTTGCTTTAGACCTTTTGGCAACCTCCCATGCCAGTTTTTTATTCTCTTTTCTTTTATTTGCGGCCTCATACCATTTATAGAGGGTGTGCAATCATGCTATTTTCCCCCTCAAAATAATTAATTGATGCAAGTAAAAAGAAAAGGTTTATGATGATTTCATTGACCAGTTTATTGTATTTTGTTGATATTAACACAAAATGTGATTCTTGCTACACACTTGCTAAGTCTTGCTAGGAGTTGTGTGCTCGTGTAATCTTGATCATAAAGTGTAACTTGGGTAGGATTGCAGATTTAAGTCTGTTCAAATCAAACGTGTTAAATATTACTGTAAGTCTTAAGTCTTTGTTCACACAAATAATGACATGAACATCAACAACCAATAGGAGAGCTCTTCTCAGCCATAACTCTCAGAAGCCCCTGTGATAGAACCAGGTCTCTCTGATTTAAAATTGTATATTTCAAATAATGGTACTATCAAAACATGCGAGACACCCATATCACTTTTTTGACTTGCTGATAACAGTTTGGATTGTCCTTTTAGTCATCGTCACCTGGAACGTTTTCTTTTTCTTTTTTTTTTTTTTTACTGCTAACAGTTTGCGATGGTGTCACTTGTTGCCGACTGTCCTCAGATAATGTAATCCATGTTATGATGTTATTCACTGTATTCTTTGTCATAAAAGTTCTACAAATCCTAACACGTGTTTGTTGTCCAGTGTGGTGATGTCATGTGATCATGTTTGTACTTTTTACAGTTAAACAAAGATAGTAAAGTATACACTTATCAGCTTATTAATATTTTGTAAATACAAAACAATTAAAATAAAGTTTGTGCAAATCCTTTTTTTTACCCTTGTTAGTTATTTTTATTTTACCAAACACCAAGTTTAAACGAGTTTTTAAGATTATGGTTTTGATAATTATGTGCAAATTATTAGTGTGGTGTGCTTTAGTTTATGGGCGAGGTTTTCTTTGTATGGGCGTTTTTTCCAGACAGGTAAGTCCTTATGAGTACTGACGATAATGCTTAACTCCAAACGTTCAACGGCGGTGTGTGTGGGGGGTGTACATCAAGTACTTCCTACCGTGTCTCCCATCGTCTCCCATTATGAACAAACAAGATGTAACAATGGCTTCACGGACCTTTACTCGTAGGTAATATATTCGATGGAAGATGTGTTTTGTGCATAGTCAAGAACAAACAACATCTTCCTGTGAAGAAACATCGGCGGAGGAATATCAGAATACTTGATATTTTCACAGCGGGAGGTATATGATGGAAAGCGTAATAGCTAGACCGAGAGAGCGGCGCGCGCTGCAGCTCTTCAGTCATAGCAGCCTTCCGCTGTTACCGTGGACTAAACAGATCCTAGGCGTGCTATGGGAAAACCTGCGCTTACTGCTTCAGGTCATTTGTTACAGCTTCATGACAGGTGGGTACATCTTACTACAGAACACTGCAGTTAACTTCATTTTCTTTAGAATATGAACAATTAACTAGGATTACGTAAACTAGAGCTGACACACCACCAGGTCCATTGACGTTTACTCATTGTATAACTCGATGTTTTCATTAACCATTTCAGTAATACAGTTTAAGTAAAATATGACGCCTGTTGATTTGGACATTATTTAGATGCAATTTATGGCCATTTGTACGAGCATATTTTTGCTGATAAGAAGCATATGCAACTTGATACATTTTTACTTTCTGGGAGAAGAAATAATATGCAAAACACTGATGTCAGTGTTTTTGTCAGGGAAATGCGCACGTGATATAAGCTATGTTATTTATATTTGTTTGAACCTTAGATCAAAGATCTTAAAAAAACAATTTAAAGTTTGTCATATGTCTTTTCTTTTTAGTCTTTCAGATGTTCAGGTTTGAGGTTCACCTGCGCATTACAGATGATGCAGGAGAGCACATTCAGCACATGACAAATGTCAGTAGTGATTCAACCGATGGTTTCCTGCTGTCTTCACTTTTTGAAAGCAACAGGAATGTTGTAGTTGCAGGTTCAAGTCCAGTTTCGAAGTTTACCAGTGATGCTTTTGACATAAACACACACTCCAAGTCTGTTCTGTCAAGTCTTGTAAATGATGATCTCTGTTGCTCGCTGGTGGATGATTTTGTGTGCCGCGCAACTGGATGCGTTACAGATGATGAAAATATTTGTATTGTAGACCAATATAGCTTGAAACATAGCTTTGACTGGAATTTTCATACAAGTTCAGAGAGAAAATACACAAATGATACTAGTTTTACAAATTGCCTATCAAGTCTTTTTGCAAATGAGATTCAGAAACAGGATGATTGTTGTACGGGACTGGAATACAATATATCCACTTCCAAGATTAGCAGTCCAGACAGCGATCTCAGCTGGGGCAGCTCTGACAGTTCATGCACTGATGGAGAGCGACAGGAAAGTGATAGACTTTGGGACCTCCTTACTACATCAAATGATCCCTACCACCCATTGTACTTTACAGCATGTCTGACCAGTGCAATTTCTGACCAACAAAGCAAGCAGTGCACGTCATTATCATTTGGTGTGTCCTCCTGCTCAGAGTCGAGCGAGCAGGAGAACACTGGGGCTAACAATTCAGAAGACGAAGAAGCATTGTGGAAGTCTCTGTCTCATGATGATGATCCCTACTATCCTCTGAATTTTAGAGCTCCTCTGAAGAGCTCACAAGTGTATATGGATGACCCCAAAAAAGGTTTACATGACTGTCATCAGCTAAGCCATAAAATGACTGCAGACTCAACAAATTACAGGTGCAGAAAGCCACATTTAATGCCAAGGAAGTTTGTCAATCATGGGTGTCATCAACTCTGTCTGGAAAAGCTGATTACAGTTCCTTGGAAAAGACCTACAACTAAAAATATTATTGTCATCACAAAGAAGACTCCTAGCATTAAACAGGTAATATATTTATTATTTATAAAGTTTATATTTCCACTACAGTCAGTTGAAGATTAACAACTTTGTTCAGGATCGCACCAGTGGCACCTTGCTGGTGGAACCTGGTAATCAATAATCCAATATATATATTAAACAATGCTATATTAAATAGGGCATGGTGGTCAAGGGCTTTATATCTGTATTTGAGGGGAAATTATCTGAGCTGGTTTCATATGTTGAATTCACTATTTGTCATGTACCAAATGAATTATTAATGCCCTCTAACATTAATATCAGGATTAACAGAATGACATACAATCAGCAAGTGCAGCGTGGTGTTAAATTTGTAACCTAAGTTGGCACAGAGAATATAATAACTATTTAGCTGGTTACCATCAGTGAAATATTAGACATGTCATACTTTTGTCTGTGATGACAATTCCCACCTGTTATCTACCATTTAATGTTTTATTTAGTTAGCTGGAAGTTTTGCATACATTAGGCAATACTAGAGTAATTCATGTTTGTCTCATACCACATGAAACAATAATTTTAGTTAATATACTCAAGTATAACCGAATGGTAAATAAACACTGTTGGTTAGCTTATATTCAGTATGCTTTTACATTTTCATTTGGTCTCTGAGACTCTCCATTATAAAATGTATGGGTCTTGTCTTTACAAACCTTTAACTTCCAAGTACCTTATTTGATATTCTGGTCACTACCTCTAAATAAATTTTTAGCTTTTACAAACACCGGCTGTTCTAAATGTTACCAGTCAGTGAAATGTGTTTTTTGTTGTTGTTATTCTTACTAGGTAAACTTTTCTCCAGTTGTACAAGTTCACAAGATGCGAGTATGGTCATATGCCCTTCAAGCATGCCGTAAGGGTCCATGGGAGGAGTATGCTCGGGATAGAAGCCGCTTCCAGAAAAGAATTTTGGAAAGTGAACAGGTCATTGGATATTGTTTTAATCCATCACACAGAGACAAGTTCTCAGCCTATCAATACATCACACAAACCAAATAATAAGACTCCCAGCTACATTGGAATGGAGGTTTTCACACAAACATACCTCAATGATGTTTCATGAATGCATTTTTCAACGAAATGTTGTACATTTGAATAACGTCCATTTTTCACTGAGCATATGGTAATGTGACAGCAGTTTCTTACTATGAATGTTGTTGTATTTATAGTAGTACATCAGGTTTTTTTCTATAAGGGTATAATTAATTCAGATTATGTACTTGATTACAATTTTATTGTGGAAAAATGTGAAATAAACTAGTTTTTGCAATAATTTAAAATCTTTTGTTAGTTTTTGTTAATACTGTATTTATTGGTTTTCCAGTTTTTTTGCGAAGTGCTATGCAATTCTTAAATAAATCATGTGTAAGAGGTGTAAAAACAAGATATGATGAAACTCTTTCTCTAGAGAGGAAATCAATTATCATCCCCTTCACACATCAGTGGAAGTATAAATTGTATGGTTTAAAGAGGAGCAAATATGTAGTCAGTATTAATCACTAATTTACACCCAAATTCTAGGAAGGAAATTAGATTTTTCTGAATTCAGAACCGATTATTCTTTCAATTTGATGCGGTTATTGTTAGTTTTATTTCTGTACAGTTTTACCTCAGATCTACCTCTGCATGTAAATTCTAACAGTAAATACTGTCTCCAGTTCCTGGGGGCTGCCATGGTACACGTTGGTCACCAGGCAACAAGCACTATATTTGCTGGCTTTGAAAGGATTGCAAGTGATTGCAGCAGTGGCAGTGCATTGTGGGAAGGCAAAGTAGTCTACATTAATCACTGAGGAGAATGACAAACCTGAGAAAGTGGGAGTGGGTGAGGCTAGATCTCTAGAGTCTCAATTACACTTCCCTTGCTGTCTGATGCAATCTGTAGCATCTGTTAGGGGAAACAAAAAGGCAGTATATTTTAAAATTCTTACCATCTTTAAAGGATGTTGTTGGTTAAATCTAATGATATGCTTTAGTCAAACCCCAATCATGGAACAGATACAACATAATAACATATTACTATACTAATTTTTGCATTGAAAAAAACAATGTACCTATACACTATAATCTGTTATTAATCACACAAAATGTTTAAAATACCTATGTTTTCAATACTTAACAGACATTATCCAGACAAACAACAAACGAAATGTCTATAGCTACAGATGTGTTAAAAATAATAGCGGTGTGTATAAAAACACTAGTTAAGCACAAATTTTTATAGTAGTTTTTATGTCAAGGCATTTGGAACATTGCATACTGTTTTCCAAATCAAAAAATAAAAGAAATGTATAAAAATTTTAATTACTTTACAGAAAATAACAAAAAATGAACATTGGGCTGTTAAAAAAATCTTCAAATTCAAAGGATTTATAGGATTTAGCATTCCTGTGACTCACAAACCTAATATTTAGTTGAATAACCAGTTTTTTAGAACTGCTTCACCCAAAAAGAAAGGCTTAACCTTTCATTTTTAACAATATGTTTCTCCATCTCTCTTGAGGCCAGTTGCTGTGTTCTTTGGCAAATTGTATCCGGTTCAGTAAATATATTTTTTTTTTACAGTGGGACTGTTGCTAATAGACTTCTTGCTAATAGATTAGCTTCACACAGGCATCTTCTAACTGTAACAGTGCTCACAGGTAACTTGAAACTGTCTTTGATCATCATGGAGCTGATCATTGGCTGAGGCTTTGCCATTCTGGACATTCTTCAATCCATTTGAATAGTAGTCTTGCGTTTTTGGTCTCTCTGGTTTTGCTCTCCATTTTAAAGCATTGGAGATCATTTGATCTGAACAGCCTATTATCTGCACTTCTTTGTTATCTGGTCATATTGGACTGCAATTATTTTGAACACTACTGTATACTACAGCTATTTGTTTAGTTTACAGGACACTGCTGTAAAATATGTACTCATGTGCAAGGGTTTTCAATATTCAATTGACACATAAAACAGAATGATTGTCCCTCATTGTCCCCAGTCATTATTACAGGATGTTAAGTATTCAAGTAAACAATACTAACACACACCCACATCATGACAGACTTCAATTTAAGGATTTAAACCAGGGGCCACCAACATGGTGACCATGGGCAACAGGTAGAACTCAAGGACCATGTTAGTCACCCACAGGCCTGTTCTAAGGGACAACACAATTCATCAATGAGCAGTCTAAATTTTTATTTTATTCAGTTGCTATTATTTCGAATTAAACTTGAATTTCTAAAAAAATACATCTTAAAAGTAAAATAATTTAAAATATGTGTATTATACATGAATTTTACATAAGTTTAGCCAAACTTTCACCTAGTGAAAAATAGATGTTATTCTATATGTTGTAGAAGTGATCATCTGAAAATTTAAACAATTACTGATATTAATAGAAATAACAAACATTCTAACAAATTCTAACATATTCAACAATTGAATATTAATAACCAGACATGGAATGATCAGAAAACTGGCGGCTTCATTCCAAATAATCTTAAGTCTAGAATAAATTGCCTTTTAAAATGGCAGCAATGAGCTATACATGATAAAATAACAAGGACCTCAATAAATAAACAAAAGTTATATATATTTTTACAAACATATACACCTATTAATATTTTGTTATCCGAAGACATTCAGGCACAGACACACATTTAAGGTAGAATAAGCTAAGATAACTGTATTTAGGGACAACAGTAACAGCTCAATGGTTAGGGTACTAGACTACTAATCAAAATATTGCTGGTTCAAGCCCCAACACTACCAAGTTGCCACTGTTGGGCATTTGAGCAAAGACTTTAACCCTCACTTGCTGAAGAAAAATTATGTTTCAGTTATTCCCAAGTCACTTTGATAAAGGTATCTGCTACAACTACAACCAAGCATCTATGGCTGCAGTTCATTCACGGAACACACTTGTAATTAAAACTTTTTTACTTTTACTAAAGTAAAAAAAATGTGTGTGGCCATTGAAGATTTAAAAAAATGCTTGACATCAATGACAACGTTTTACTCTTCTCTTTATTGATATTAAACAAACTATTATAAAAAACTGTTCTGGTACTTCTAGGACACTTCTTTGTGACACACTAATAATGATTTTTAAATATTTAATCAAAACAAGGAAAGTTTAGGTTGAATTTGTGTGCTTGAAAAGAATGCCTATAATAGAGAAGCAATAATTCCAGGTTAAAAGAAAATAACATTTCTTTGCAGTTTTATGAAGCTTTGACAAATGCCATTTTAAAACTTTTTTTTCTGTCTTCCATCGAGTCAGAGGTTTTTGGGTTTTCCTGATCTTGAAGAATCACATTTGGAGCATTTCTTTGTTGGAACACCTTTTGTTGTTCTTGTATCATTTCAGAATTGTTGCCTGAAGTTCCTGGCCTTTCAGACTCAGTAACACACTCAGATCTGGGAGCAGACTAAAAGAGAAAGTGATTATAGAAAAGTAAATCAAATTAAAAATATACAGATCTCTGTTTCATCTTTCAGTTTAGCACTCAGTATAGCAAAATGCCATGTCACACTTTGGTAATAACATTACAAGACACAAAATAACAAACACAAAATAATTCTCTTACCAGAATAATGTAATGAAATATTCAATAATGTCTGTAAGAGAGCCAGTGCTATTTTGACTAGAGTTAGACAGTATATTGGATAGAAAAAGTTAAATATATTTACCTCACAAAATCCAAGACCACAGTGTCTTCTGTTCCGGCCAGAAAGCTTTCCATCTAGACCCTGCTGATACTGGTGCTCCAGCTCAGAGCTGATCCTCTCATCTTCTGTATCTAAAGAGATCAAATGTTTAATTTGTACATGCAAACAGTTTTAATTACACCACTGCCCCACAGACATAGAGGAAATACACTGAAATAAATAACTGTTCACCTCTGTATCGATCAAAGAACAACCCTACAATTTCAATATGTTGTTCTTTTATTAATGTTTATTTTTAAATCGTTTGTGTCTTAGTGCAGACAACACTGTCAAATGTACTAAATGAATATACTGTGCTGTGAAAAGTATTTGCCCCTTACAGATTTCTAATGTTTTTGCATTCTATGCAATATGTGAACTTAAATATGAATATCAGACTAAGATAACCGGACTGAATAAAAATGCCTTTTCCTTTATTAAGGGGAAAAAAGCTATCAAAACAAACCTGACCCTATGTGAAAAAGTAATTGCCCTTCCTTATTCGACCATTGTCAGCAACAACTGCAATCAAGCATTTGTGATAACTGGGCAAGGAGTCTTTCACATCTCTGTGGAGAAATTTTAGCCCATTCTTCAATGCATAATTGTTTTAATTCATCCACAGTGGAGAGTTTTCAAGCATGAACAGTTTCTTTATAATCAAGTCACTGCAGCTCAATTGGATTCAAGTCCTGACTAGACCACTCCAAAACCTTAGTTTTTTCCCAGCTATTAAGAGGTCGACATGCTGGTGTGTTTTGTATCATTTCCCTGCTGTGGAACCCAAGTCTGTTGAGCTTAAGTTCACAAACTTATTCTTCTTCAGGCGATTTTAATGGTTCTATCAGTTACAGCAAGTCGTCCAGGTCATGAAGACGCAAATCAGCCCCAGACCATCACATTACCAGCACCATGCTTGATGCCGTTCTTTTTTTCTGAAATCCTGTATTAATTTTACAGTTGTAATGGGACACATGCCTACCAAAAAAGTTCCAGATTTTTTGGCAAGTGTGAGACGACATTTGTCTTCTTTTTGGTCAGAAGTGGTTTATGTCTTGTAACTATTCCATGGATATCATTTTTGCTAATTATCTTTATTATTAGTCATCAATGAGCTGTTGAAGTAATTTTAGTAGCCTGGCCACTCTTGGGAAGGTTCACGACTGTTCCAGGTTGTCTTCATTTGGCTTGCTGGAGTCACAAAATCTTAGAGATGGCTTTGCGACATTTTCCATCGGTTCTTGAATCTCTTCAGATTGGGGAATAATGTCTTACTTTTTGAGATCTTTTTGCCTACTTCATGTTGCCAGACAGGTTGTACTACTGGTCTTGCAGTGTGGCTAGTGCAATTGAACCTAGCTTTCCCAGAATTATGGTTAATCAATTAGTGTGGAGCAGTTACTTCTTCATATAGGACCAGAATAAATTATAAAATAGATTTTTGTATTTAATCAGGTTGTCTTTGTCTGAAATTCAAATTATTTTGATAATTCAAGTTTGACAAATGTGCAAAAACAAATATTGTGTGTGTGCACGTGAGTGAGCACAAATGTATTAAAGTAAAAACAAATGTACATTATAAAAATCATGTGTACATTAAGCATTCAAAGTGTCCTCAATACTTTGTTGAAGCACCTTTGGAAGCAATTACAGCTTCAAGTATTTAGAGTAGGATGCTACAAACTTGGCATGCTTACATTTGGCAGTTTCCCCCATTCTTCTTAGAGGAACCTTTCAAGCTCCATCAGGTTGGCTTTTTTTTTTTTAAATATTGGTTTGTGTGTTCAGGGTCATTGTCCTGTTGGAAGGTGAACCTTCACCTTAGTCTGAGGTCCAGAGTGCTCTGAAGCAGTTTTTCTTCAAGAATGTCTCTGTTGCATTCATCTTTTCCATGACCCTGACTACTCTCCCAGATCCTTCTGCCAAAACACAACCATACATCATGATGCTGCCATCTCCATGCTCCACTGTAGAAAGGGTAGATGGCCAGGTGATGAGCGAGGCCTCCACACATAATGCTTGGCATTGAGGCCAAAGAGTTCAATCGTAGTTTCATCAGACCCAAGATTTTTTTCCTCATAGTCTAAGAGTCCTTTAGATGCCTCTAGGCAAACTCCATGCAGGATGTTTGTTACTTAGAGGAGGCTGCCATCTGACCACTCTATCATACAGACTTGACTAGTTGAATGCAGCAGAAATGGTTGCCCTTCTGCAAGTTTCTCCTTTCTCCACCGTGCAATGCTGAAGCTGTCAGAGTGACCCGAGCGGCCAGCTATAGAACAAGTCCTGGTGATTCCAAACTTGTTCCATTTATGGATGACAAAGGCAACTGTGCCCATTGGGACCTTCAATACTGCAGAAATGTTTTTGTACCATTTCCCTAATCTGTGCCCCCTTAACTTCATGGATTGAATGTACTGTGTGTGCATTTCCAAAGCATGTCCAATCAACTGTATTCCTTATTTTGGTAGCTTTGTAAGTGCGAGTCGTCTTATGGGAAACATTTTTAGTCTCTAATCATCCAGTGAATGTGCCACCTTAGTGATATCCACGTCAAGTGTTTACTTCTGAAATATTTCATTAAATTTAAAAAACATTAAATTTGAAAGTTTATTCATTAAGACAGTTTACTCACCAGTGCGAACGTTCGATGTAGATTTGTGATCTCCAATTACAAGGCGTCCAGTGTGTTCTTTCTACAATACATAATTAAATGTTCAGTTTTCAGTTTGTTTGTTGTACACAAGAGAGTGTGTCGTAGCAATGTAAAGTGCGACGTGTTAACGAACCTTTTTGGCTCCCATCAGCCTTAAAAACTTATGTTTCCTTTCATCTGTGCCCAGATCTGCTGACTCCCACTGTATAGATCCCGACTGTGCAGAAAAGTAATTATTACAAAAAATAAATAAATAAAACCTGCCTGACAAACGTTACTGCAATAGGAGCATAAACGGACTTCACTTCGAGTCGGAAAAGGGTAGCTAATTTATGCAGTAAACGTCTGGACTCTAAAGTGTGTCTATGTTTTAGATACATAACCTAGCGTTAATTGTTTGTAAGAATCACTGTACGTAAACAGATTTAGTATATGTCGTTTTATAAGACAATGTAGCACTTTGGTTAGCACCGTAAAACAAAACTGTATAAATGGGATTGCGACTAGGCTGACTGATTATTTGTCATCTAATGACGTTCGTTAGTATGCTACTGATAAATCTAGTATATGACATACTTCATTAGGAGAAGCAGCTCGTTTTGTCCTTTGAAATCGTTCAGGAGAAGCACTCATTTTACACTCGCGCAAACCAACAACACGAAAAACATGGCAATCACTAGACGCAACACTTTAGGTGCGTTCGACTTAACACATAGCTTAGAAGTCAATAATCATCGTTTTACGGTGCACAGTGGGTAGAAATGTTGGTCTATCTTTTTATGGAGTTAATTTTGTGTCAAAAGTAAATGTAAATATAAAATATACCAAAAGTCAAAAAAATATACCAAAAGTCAAAATATATATATATATATGTATATACCAAAAAATGTATTTTTTTATTATTTATTTTTTTATTTTTTGCATTTTACCAGTTTTTGCGTTCATTGTTTTTGTTTTTTTGAATTTTTCCTGTAAAGTCTTTTGCTTCTGGATTTTTTTTTTTGCTTCTGGAATTTTTTTTGCTTCTTACTTTTGGAACACTTTTTACGCGTGGGCGGGTCTTAGATGAAGGCGTTCACCATTGGTCAC
>JAYDZF010000007.1:13033951-13065915 GCA_034509105.1 Microcambeva barbata | reverse complement strand
GTCAGCTCTGGGAATCGAACCGGCAACCTTCTGATCACAAGCCCAGTTCTCTAACCACCAGGCCATGGCTGCCTCATAGTGCCGGCCTGAGGTCAGAATAAAAAAAAGTTTATATTGCAGCTTACAGTCAGCTGTGGCGACCCCAAAAGGGAGCAGCCAAAAATAATAAGAATTATAATTAGATATTTAAAGTATTTAAAATTAGATACCAGCTACATTCATGACAGGACAGGTAGTTTAGCCATCATTCATCAGTTCAAGTTTAATGGTCAACTCAGTCACAGTCACAGTTGTGCTCAAAAGTTTACATACCCCAGCAGAATCTTTGCTTTCTTGGCGTTTTTTCAGAGAATATGAAGGATAACACAAAAACGTTTTCTACTCATGGTTGGTGGTTGGGTGAAGCCATTTATTGTCAAACGACTGTGTTTTCTCTTTTTAAATCATAATGATGACCAGAAACATCCAAATGACCCTGATCAAAAGTTTACATACCCCAGTTTTTAATACTGTGTGTTGCTTCCTTTTATATCAATGACAGCTTGAAGACTTGTGGTAGTTGTATATAAGGCTCTTTTCTCAGATGATAAAGCTGCCCATTGTTCTTGGCAAAAAGCCTCCAGTTCCTATACATTTCTGTGCTTGCATGAACTATGCACTTGAGATCTCCCCAGAGTGGCTCAATGATATTGAGGTCAGGAGACTGAGATGGCCACTCCAGAACCTGCACTTTGTTCTGCTATAGTCTCTAGCCATTTTGGATCGTTGTCATGTTGGAATTTCAAAGTACATCCCATGTGCAGCTTCGGGACTGATGAGTGCAAATTTGCCTCCAGTATTTGCTGATAGCGTGCTGCCTCAATCTTTCCTTCAACTTTGACCAAGTTTCATGTGCCTTTGTAGCTCACACATCTCCAAAACATTAGAGCTCCACCTCCATGCTTAGCAGTAGGAGTATGGCATTCCTTTCACCATAGGCCTTGTTAACACCTCTCCAAATGTAATGTTTATGGTTGTGGCCAAAAAGTTCAATTTTGTTCTCATCACTCCAAATTACTTTGTTCCAGAAGTTTCGAAGCTTGCCTCTGTGGCAGTTGTGGCCGAAATTTTTGTTCGTCTACATAGTTTGGTTTTTACAAAGGCTCTGATTTTCCATTGGTAATAACGTTTTGAACACTGCTTGGATATGTTTTTGTATCATTTTTCAGTTTTATACAGTTCAACTACCTTTTCCCATAGATCCATTTTCAATTATTTTGCTTTCCACATGACTCACAATCCAGAAACGTCAGTGACTGGATGAAAGATGCAAAGAGTCTGTCTGGATCCCCAGAAACTCACTCGCTTTTATGCACACACCCTGATTGCAAGCAAACAGGTCACAGGTGAAGATGTTACCTTAAGTAGCCATTCAAACCAATTTGTGTCAACTTCTGTGCTCATTATCAGTCCAAAATCACCAGGGTATATAAACTTTTGATCAGTCATTTGGATGTATTTGGTCGTCATTATGATTTAAAAAGAAAAAAAAATGGCTTCACCCAACCACTAACCATAGGTGGAAAGATATTAAAGCCTTATTTTAAAATGGATTACATTTATTTCCCCCCCTCAATGTTTCACATAAAATACACTGTAATGACAAAATGAAGAAAAGATTTTGGCCAATTTACTAAAACAAAACATCATCAACAACAACAAAATCACTGGTACAGATATATCCACATAACTTGTTTTGCCAACTTGATTGGAGTCCACCTGTGGTAAATATATATTATAAAAAGGGGTGGTAATGAAGGGAATATACCTTGACACTGATTGGACATTCGGCGGTAAGAGAAAGGTTAGGTTATGTTGTTTGATCATGAAATGTTCTCAGCCATGCGAGATATAATTTGAGACTACCTGAGCCATTTATTACTAGTAAAATTTTTTAATCACTTTGCAGTGAAATTCGTTCTCCACATTTTAAGCCAATCCGTGCAGTGAAACTCACATATACACACTAGTGAACACTAGAGGGCAGTGATCACACGTGCCTGGAGCGGTGGGCAGCTCTAGCCACGGCGCCCGGGGAGCAGTTAGAGGTTAGGTGCCTAGCTCAAGGGCACTTCAGTCGTGACCTGTCAGCTCTGGGAATCAAACCGGCAACCTTCTGATCACAAGCCCAGTTCTCTAACCTCCAGGATCACAAAAGTGAGTACATGCCTCACATTTCTGCAGATATTTAAGTATATCTTTTCATGGGACAACACTGACAAAATGACACTTTGACACAAGTCAGTCTGTGCAGCTTATATATACAGTGTACATTTATTATTCCCTCAAAATAACTCAATATACGGCCAGTAATGTTTAAACCACCGGCAACAAAAGTGAGTACACCCCTTAGTGAAAGTTCCTGAAGTGTCAATATTTTGTGATGCCACCATTATTTTCCAGAACTGCCTTAACTCTACTGGGCATGGAGTTTACCAGGGCTTCACAGGTTGCCACTGGAATGCTTTTCCACTCACAGAGCTGGCGGATATTCTAGACTTTGCGCTCCTCCACCTTCCGCTTGAGGATGCCCCAAAGATTTTCTATTGGGTTTAGGTATGGAGACATGCTTGGGCAGTCCATCACCTTCACCCTTAGCCTCTTCAATAAAGCAGTGGCCATCTTAGAGGTGTGTTTGGGGTCATTATCATGCTGGAACACTGCCCCGCGACCCCGTTTACGGAGCAAGGGGCTCATGCTCTGCTTCAGTATTTCACAGTACATATTGGAGCTCATGTGTCCCTCATATCTTTGTACTCCTCATCTGATTGCCGCCACACATACTTGAGACTATCTGAACCAAACATGTCCTTTGCTGACATGTCTTCAGCAAACTATTTGCGGGCTTTCTTGTGTACAGACATCAAAAGAGGCTTCCTTCTGGGGTGAAAGCCATGCATATCAATTTGATGTAGAGTGCGGCATATGGTCTGAGCACTGACAGGCTAACCCCCTACCTCTTCAATCTCTGCAGCAATGCTTACAGCACTCACACGCCTATCTTTTAAAGACAGCATTTGGATGTGATGCTGAGCACAGGCACTCAGCTTCTTTGGACGACCAACACAGGTCTGTTCTGAATGGACCTTGCTATTTAAAAGCGCTGGATGATCTTGCCCACTGTGCTGCAGCTCAGTTTCAGGGTGTTGGTAATCTTCTGGTAGCCTTGGCCCTCTTCATGTAGTGCAACAATTCGTCTTTAAAGATCCTCAAAGAGTGCTCTCACACTCTCTGCAGTATGAGAGAGTGTGAGAGCTGTACTACAAAATTGAACACACCTGCTCCCAAAGCACACCTGAGACCTAGTAACACTAATGAGTCACATTACATTTTGGAAGAAAAATGACAAGCAGTGCTCAATTTGGACATTTAGGGGTGTAGTCTCTTAGGCGTTTACTTGCTTTTGTTGCCAGTGGTTCAGACATTAATAGCTGTATATTGAGTCATTTTGAGAGAACAATTAATTTACACTGTTATAAAAGCTGCACACAGACTACTTTTAATTGTGTCAAGGTGTCATTTTGTCAGTGTTGTACCATGAAAAGATATACTTAAATATATGCAGAAATGTGAGGGGTGTACTCACTGTATGATGCTGCTGCTGATAAAGGACTGATCTATGAGGTGGCTTTAATTTGGATAGTTATGAAAAAAAAACAGTGTTGTTCTGTGCTTGTTAGAGTTACATACACTTCCTGACCAAAAAAGTCTGAACAATTATAGTTAATTGCACATAGCATAGCTGAACCTAGAGCTGACCTACTACAGCAACCCCAGATCATAGCACTTCCCTACAGGCTTGTCCAGTAGGCACTAGGCATGATGGGCACATCACTTCAGCCACCTCTCTTCTTGATGTGCCCATCGCTCTGGCTCATCAGACCACATGGCAAGGATTAAGGCTAGACAGCTGTTTAGTCCCAATCATTGAGTTCTGTTTTTTTTTTCTATAATTTTAGTGTTTGGTATACAAATATTTTATTGGTTATAATCAAAGCTAAAAAGATTACATTATTTTTTAGGCTGCATTGTCAACTGATTATTATTTAAAACATTTCTGTATAACTGTACACTGGTATTTTACCTCACTATACTACATTGAGATAACAGATATAGCAATGTGGTTTTATTGACCTGAATAGCTTTTAACTTCCATGTTCTCTAAATCACTTGCAGGTCTTCTTTTTGTTACTCCACTGGACTGCATCAACATCTTTAAAAATTCTGTGTTCAATGCCACTGATGTTAATGTTCAACATTGCTGCATTGATCTTTTAGAAAGGTAAGCTTAATGGATGCCTAAATACTAACTCTACTAATACGGATATTTTAATATTTGGACTATACAGTTGTGCTCAAAAGTTTACACAAACCAGCCAAATTTTTGCTTTCTTGGCATTTTTTCAGAGAATATGAATGATAACACATTTTTCCCACTCATGGTAAGTGGTTGGGTAAAGCCATTTTTTGTCAAAAAACTGTGCTTCAAAAATTCATCATAATGATGACCAAAACATCCAAATGACCCTTAACAAAAGTTCACATAACCCAGTTTTTATACCATGTATTGCCTCCTCTAACATCAATGAAGATGGTTCTCAGATGGTAAAGCTGCCCTTTCGTCTTGGCAAAAAAGCCTCCAGTTCCTGTGAATTCCTTGAATGTCTTGCATGAACTGCATACTTGAGAGCTTTCCAGAGCGGCTCGATGAAATAGTCAGGAGACTGAGATGGCTACTCCAGAAACTTTACTTTGTTCTGCTGTAGCCTTGTGTTTTGGATTGTTGTCATGTGGGAACGTCAAAGTACGTCCCATGCACAGCTTCCGGGCTGATGAGTGCAAATTTGACTCCAGTATTTGCTGATATTGTGCTGCATTCATCTTTCCTTCAACTGTGACCAAGTATCATGTGTCTTTGTAGCTCAAACATCTCCAAAATATCAGCGATCCACCTCTGTGCTTTACAGTAGGAACAGTGTTCCTTTCATCATAGGCCTTGTTGACACCTCTCCAAATGTAACATTTATGGTTGTGGCCAAAATTTTGTTCTCATCACTCCAAATTACCTTGTTCCAGAAGTTTCGAGGCTTGTCTCTGTGCGGTTTTGCGTATTGTAGGTAAGATACTTTGTGGCATTTGCACAGTAATGACTTTCTTCTGACAACTCGACCATGCAGCCAATTTTTCTACAAGTGCCTCCTTAATGTGCATCTTGTAACATCACTTTAGACATCACTAGTTGTCAGAAAGTCCTGTATTCAGCTGATGTTCTTAGTGGGTTTTTATTTGCATCCTGAACAATTTTCCTTGTTGTGGCCGAAATGGTTTAACACGGCTGACTGGCATTATCAATTCCTTGGATATCTTTTTGTATCCCTTTCCTGATTTATACAGTTCAACTACCTTTTCTCATAAGATCCGTTGACAATTATTTCGCTTTCCCCATGACTCACAATCCAGAAACTTCAGTGGCTGAATGAAAGATGCAAGAGTCTATCTGGGTCCCAGAAACTCACTGATTACAAGCAAACATTCAAACCCATTTGTGTCAAAATCTGTGCATGTTATCAGGCCAAAATCACGAGGGTGTGTAAACTTTTGATCAGAGTTATTTGGATGTTTTTGGATTCCTTTTTAATATAATTTGTTTGACAATAAATAGCTTCATCCAACCAATAACCATGAGTGGAAAAAAAGTTTTTGTGTTATCATATTCTCCGAAATAAGGCCCAGAAAGCAAAAATTCTACTGGGGTTTGCAAACCTTTGAGTACAACTGTATACAATGCTCAAAAAGTAAATACAAATAAATAGACGGGATACTAAAATAACTAAACATCAATGAATGAAATATTAATTTGAATTTCATTATTCAATACATGGAATGCATTGAGAACAAAACAACATGGTGGTTTGAATTCGGAAACAAAATCGAATTTCAAATTCTAAAATACATATCAATGACAGTAAATAAAATTTAAATAAAAATTGTATGCCTTTTCTATTTGCAGCCGTCTGGGGTAAATATAAAATAAACTTTTTCCACAAGCTTGTAAAATTGAAAATAAAATAACATTAATGAATGAATCAACCATTCAGGCCTTCTGTAGCAAGAAAAAGTGCATAAAAAAATTATTATTGCTCAGTTTGCAATACACTGATCTAATCTGATGTGTCCAAGCCAGATACCTGGCAACTTTTCTTGGATGCTAGTTCATCAATTTCTGGGCTCAGGCTCTGAGCTTAGGAAACCCTCAGTATCGAACGAAGGTGTTCATCAGTCAGACATTTCATATGAGATGTTTTGTCTGTGATAATGCATCCCGCCCCTGCAGCTACAGGTTCAGTGCATCGGGATGATCGGAGATGTAACATAGAAAGGCCGGCTCACACAGAAACTTGTGCTCCCGGAGCTCTGCTGTGTTCTTCCCTTTGCTTTGCAGAAACTAACATATTTTCTCACACAGCAGTGTTGTCTAATGTTGTAGTCCTTAGTTACAGACACACAGGTATGTCTTTTACATATGTAAACAGATATTCTTATTCCCACCTGTCCTGTTTTCTGCTTTTCTTTTCGCCATTTTTGGGAATGGGTAACTCAGTGACAGTTGTATTATGAGGTCGTGATGTGGTCTTGGAGAGAGACATGGGGAGGCTAGGTGAGCGGGGCCTGCCGAAGCACGGATCGCTACTGAGTTGGGCGCGCAGTGACATGGGAGCGCGCTAATGATGTAATCAGCACCAAAATAACAGCAGAGCATTTTGGGATTTGTAGTATTAGCTGTGAATGCGCTGTTACAGTGGCTTAGCCACTGTATAATATTGGCGGGCTAGCTCTAATAATAATTTGATATTTCCTCGTGGGCCAAATATAATTACACTGCAGCCCAAATTTGGCGCGCGGGCCAGAGTTTGACACCCATGTCCTAAGTGATCTCCTCCCAGACCTGTATTAAAGCATCAGTGAAATCCTGGACAGTGCAACATGGAGTTGGTGGATGAAATGATGTCCCAGATGTGCTTGATTGGCTTCATGTCTGGGGAATGGGCAAGCCAGTCCATGGCATCAATGCTTTCATCATGCAGGAACTGATGACACACTTCAGCCACATGAGGCCTAGCATTGTCATGTATCAGAAGGAACCCAGGACCCACCAGCAGATGGTCTCACAATCGCCAGATGATCTTATTTCAGTACCTAATGGCAGTAAAAGTACCTCTTGCTAGCAGATTGAGGGCTGTGTGGCACTCTTTCATGTCTGTCACATGTGCTCAGCGTGAACATGCTTTTATCTATGAAGAGCACAGGGCACCAGTGGCGAATCTGCCAATCTTGGTGTTCTCTGGCAAATGCCAATCACCCTGCACAATGTTGGGCTGTACACACAAGCCCCACTTGTGTACGGTGGGACCTCATAACACCCTCAGTCAGTTTGAGCAGAAACATGGATATTAGTGGTCCACTGGAGGTCATTTTGCTGGGCTCTGGCAGTGCTCCTCCTGTTCCTCCTAGCACTGCTGTTGGGTCCTTGCCCACCTACCGCCCCTTGTGAATCTCCTGGTGTACTGGCCCATCTTCTGGTATCTGCTCCATGCTCTGGACACTGTGCTGACAGACACAGCAAACCTTCTTGCAACAGCTTGCATTGATGTTCCATCCTGGATGAGATGCACTACCTAGCAATTTCTGTGGGATGTAGACACCGCCTCATGCTACCTCTAGCAGGGTGAGAGAACTGACAAAATACAACAGTGACCAAAACATTAGCCAGAAAGGATGAGAACAGAGACATGGTCTGTGATCACCACCTGCAGAACCACTCCTTTATATGGTATGTCTTTCTGTTGTCTGTTTCATTTGCACAACAGCAGGTGAAATTGATTCACATTTTTGCTTACTAAATGTGTTTTGATTCTGACCAGAGAAG
Source organism: Microcambeva barbata (assembly GCA_034509105.1). NCBI lineage: Eukaryota > Metazoa > Chordata > Actinopteri > Siluriformes > Trichomycteridae > Microcambeva > Microcambeva barbata. The sequence continues at coordinate 13,057,949 of JAYDZF010000007.1, read as the reverse complement.
AAGGAAAAAAGGGTGAGACGCAATTGCAGGAATCTTCACGGGTTTATTAAACAGAATTAAATAAAAACAGTGGTTAATATTAATAAAAAGGAACAACTAAAAATCAGCCCTAGTGGTAGCTGAACTGCTGCAGGAGGCAAGTTAAACCCGGGGCTCAAACCCAGGACAGAGCCATGCGTGTTCAGGCTGCAACATCGTGTTTTTTAAGTGTTCCCTTTATTTTTTGAGCAGTGTATTTATCCAGACTTCAATCATCACTGTTCATACTCTTTTTCTTGCAGCGCTGTAAGGAATGAAACATTGATTTCTTTTGAGGGGTCGTGGAGTGTGGTGAAAAATGCCTCTTTGTACTTTAATGAGTGCTGTCATCTCTTTAACGAAACGGTGTGCAGATTGGACAACGTGAACTTAAGCTAACATCCCATTTGATATCTGTGAAGAAGTATTTGATTGATATTATGAAGTGTGTACGTTTGATTAAATGTTTGATTTGTGTGTGTGTGTGTGTGTGTGTGTGTGTTTTTTTTTATGGAAATAATAACAAGACCACATAGACATAATCCAAAATTGTAGTCATGGTCGAAATTATAGTCAGAAAATCTACAAAAAGACGTAACTATGTAAGACATCTAAGGTGAATTGTTGTCAAAAAGTCTAGGATGTAGTACACACTTGTAAATCATGCCTCGTTTTAACAGATTTATGTGATTGACATGAAAAAAAAACCCCGCTCACTATTATTCCCAGTTCCAATAGGTTTAAAATGCCCAAGTAGATGTAAGCCAGGTTTTTAACATGGCAATTGTGATGACCTGTTGACAGAAAATAGCAGTTCTCAAGCCAGGAAAGTATAGGTACCCAGCTTAACAATGAACTCATTACTATACCAACCACCTAGCCATGGTGGCCCAGAACTTTCGCAAACCCAAGCAACATTTTGCTAAGGAGCCCTCATACCTAACCCTAACCCTAACCCTATCTTGTTTTTGTTTTTTTAAGTTGCACATGACATCCCACCACTTTTCTAGCAATCTTTCATTTCAGCTCAGCTGGAGTTCATCTATTGCAATTTGAAAAATCATAGTTAAAATCAAGCCATGAACTTCACAGAATCAGATTGTTGCAAGGCTAAGAACAAAGCTGGTAAATAAAGTAAATAAAATATAAAACTATTGAAGGTTTTGAGGAGGTTATCAAGAGCGCTGTTGTCTCAACTATTGTAAAACATCAGAATATTGGCATAGCACTAGACATCTCTACCCTAGAATTGATTAACAAAACACATTTGCACAATCAATGACAATCGTGAAAAGTGAAAAAAATGAAGCTTGTTTGAGTTAGCTAAATGGCATTTAATGGGATGAGTGGTGCTGGGCGTAATATCTCTGTAGAGTATGGCATGTTAAATAGAAAGTAGGTGAAATTATTTCTTTGAATTGATATTGTACTAGTACAATACCCAGGAAGTGTTTTAGTGTAATTTGCTTCTAACCCACAATGACCTTGACCAGTGATTTACCAAGGTTTATAATATAACTGAATATTGAATACATTACTGTATGCTACACATTTGCATTTTTTCATTAATCATATGTAAAAGGTACACATAAATCATTTGTAAAATACAATTTTATTTTTAAAAAAAGTCACTACACAATAATTAAATACACAACTTTTTTGCATCTGCTTCAATTATACAAATATAAATACTGAATCATACAAAGTAAAAACAGATTCTTTCACACTGAAGAATTATACTTATGCATTTGCACCTTTTCATTAGTAAACCTTTACATGTGTAAATTACCCAAAAGTATATGTATTACAATATTGAAGCTAAATGAGCTATAATTTGGATTATTTGTAAAATGAATGAAATTAGGATTTGGCATAATGATATGACAATAAATAAACAGAAACAAGTGTTTTCTCAACACTCTTGTAACAGCAGTATATGAAGATTATATCTACATTTTCAAACACAAAAATAAAATCTGACGTAAAGAGTAGATCCAATAAAAATCAATTTAATTTGAGATTTTATAATTTTTAAGAAAAATGCCTTTGAACAGTTAATATCGTCAAAAAAGCACTATTAACAATGTTTGAGCAACACTATTTGAGTATTTATGACCAAGAATATTTTGGTAAAAACAGATTAAAGGTGAATTTTGTTTGATAAAAAAGTTTTTTTGTAAATGTGTTGATAATGCTTAAACATTGTAAATAATTGATTAAAAGCTACATATAACTTCACATATACTTGTCTTCTATTTTTCAAACATTTATTTAAAATACTTAAAGATTTGGATCTGTATTTCAATGTCTATTGATCATGTGCTATAAATGGGTAAATGCCATTGACAGAATTGTCACAGATCTGTCAGTGAGAAATTCAACTGATTAACTAATAAAGTGCATATTGTTGTCCAGCCAAAAATAAAAAATCAGAGAACAGTATTTGTGTCACCTAAATAAAAGGAATTGTATTGCCTTTTTTGCCTTTACCTCATCCTAACAGTTTTTGGGACCTCCACAGTTTTATGTTTGCTAGTAGGTTTGTTCTCCCCATCTTCATTAGTCTTTTTTGCTACTCTGGGACTAGTGCTGCCTTTTCTGGTTGCTTGTGGACTGTTTGCACCTTTCCTTTGCAGCTGGGGGCTTAATGAGCCAGCTAGGCCTGCTTTTTTGGCCAGCAAAGGACTCCTAGATGTTTTAATCTTTGGCTGTTGCAGAGAATCCATGTGCACCAATGGTCTGAGGCCTAACAGACCACAGAAGTAGTTGCACTGATGTTGGTTTACAAATTGTTCCAATATGTGAGGTGAACCATCACCTGTTAGACCTTGATACCTAAAACATAGAAATCCTGTTACATAATTAGGCAACAAGTGATCATATATAATACAGAAATTGTGTTAGAAATGTATAAAACACAAAATTTGATACATAAAAGTCGATATGTTACATACAATGGAGGAAATAAATATTTGCCCACTGACAAATATATGAACAGTCTGTATTTTTTTTTTTTACGGTGAGAGAGAATATCGAAAAGAAAATCCAGAAAATTACATTGTATAAAATATATAAATTTTATTGCATTTTGCAGAGAAAAATAAGTACTTCATCCCTCTAGCAAACAAGACTTAATACTTTTGAGACTGTCGCTTGGGAACTCGGACCTTCAGCTCTCTTCCTAAGTTTTATATGGGATTAAGGTCTGGAGGCCATTCCATGACCTTAATGTGCTTCTTTTTGAGCCTTTGTTGCCTTGGCTTAGGTCATTTTCATGCTGGAAGACCCAGCCACGACCCATTTTAATGTCCTGGTTGATGTAGTTCTGTGCACCTAGCATCTCCATGCTTGACAGTGGGGACAGTGTTCTTTAAGTCATAGTCAGCAACACAGCGAGTTGAATTAATGCCAAGAGCAAAAAATGCCAAGGAATCTGACCACAGCACCTTCTTCCAATCACTCTCAGAATCACCCAAGTGTTCACTGGCAAACTTCAGAAGGGTCTGCACATGTGCCTTCTTGAGCAGGATTCAATGCATTACAGCATAATGTGTTAGGTTTTCTCTGTGACTGTGGTCCAAGCTACCTTTAGATCATTAACACGTTCCCCCGGTGTAGTTTTAGGCTGATTTCTCACCTTCCTTATGATCAAGGATACCCCACAAGGAAAGATGTGGCATGGAGCCCCAGATCAATGTCGATTGACAGTCATTTTGTAGTTCTTTGATTTTCTTACAATGGCACCAACAGTTGTCCCCTTCTCGCCCAGCATCTTACTTAAGGTTTTTTAGCCCATTCCAGCCTTGTGCAGGTCTAAGATCTTGTCCCTGAGATCCTTAGAAAGGTAATCTTGCCCATGTTGGAGACGTTAAGAGTCTGCCTGATTAATTGTGTCTGTGGACAGGTGTCTTTTATACAGATGACAATTTAAGACAGCTGTCTTTAATGCAGGTAATGAGTTGATTAAGAGCATCTAACTGTTATGTAGGAGCCAGAACTCTTAATGTTTGGTAGGGGATCAAATACTTATTTCTCTCTGCAAAGTGCAATAAATGTATATATTTTATACAATTTAATTTTCTGGATTTTCTTTTTGATATTTTGTTTATTTAAAATAAACTTACCCTTAAAATGATAGACTGTTCATATCTTTGTCAGTGGGCAAACTAACAAAATCAGCAAGGGATCAAATATTCACTGTATATTGAGTTCAGTTCATTGTCTTTAACCCCTTATCCTAATCAGGGTCTGGGAGAGGTGCTGGAGCCCATCCCAGTTCTTCACCGGTGCAAGGCACATGGTAACATCCTGAATGGGGCGCCAGTCCATCGCAGGTACCTACAGGACAATTCAGTGTCTCCAATCAACCTGGTCTTTGGACTGTGGAAGGAAACCGGAGTACCTGGAGGAAAACCCACACAAACACAAGGAGAACATGCAAACTCCACACAAAAAGGACGTAGATTGTCCCACCCGGGGATCAAACCCAGGACCTTCTTGCAGTATGGCGGCAGTTCTGCCCACTACTCCACTATATAGTATATACTTTATTTTAAAACATAAATATACAAACCCTTTAAACTTGGTGACGATCTGAATGTTTGTAATCATTGCATCTACACCTAAAATAGACAGTTTAGTAGACAGTTAAAATTATTAAATATCGTAATGCAAATCAAATATTTGTCCTGTGATTATATGAAGATATCTTTTTCAGTGGACTTGCATAGATATCTTCCAAACGGGATTTATTTTACTCAAATTACAATTGGAGTAAAATAAATACTAATTAATAATAATTGAATAATAGTAAATAAAAATTGGAGTAAAATTAAACCCCTTAGGAAATCTTTAAGCAAGACTGGACATCCTTCATCTCATGCTTTACCTTCTAGTCTGGTGACGAGCAAATTGCCATTAGTCCACTGATGGATCCAATGTTGGAACGTGCAGCATTTTTGTTCCACTTCAGATGTGGCTTGAGTGACTAATTTCCCAGTTTTATCTATTAATGTGTATTTTAGATATTCTCCTTTCAGGTCTGCCTCTACTGTGGCATAAGGGATATTGTTGGCTGGTCGATATATTAAATACAGTGGAATCACTCTGTTTATTTGAAAAAAAGAAAGTAAAAAGAACATCAGTAGTCCAATATTTGTGTCCTGACATTATTGCTGCTGTTCATGCCAAAACCATATACGTACTCTAATAAAAAACCAAAGTTTTCAATCACCCTGGCCTCAGCAGAAAAGATTTTGCAGTATTCCCGAACAGTGTTTTGAATCTTACATTCCTAGGGGCACAAAAAATCGTTTTCAACTTTACTATATTTTAACACAAATAAAAAAAAAGAATTCTCATAAAAACTCTCACCTCTTATTTTCACAAAGAAGAAAAAGTTTTATTATTGGTTTACCTGTTTGGTGGTCTCAAGGTTTGAGACAGCCAAGCTGTTTTCCTCTTTCATTCCATATACTATAGGGTTCTTAACTTTGGCAATGCATGTGCTTCCAGATTCATAGACAGGGTCCAGACCGTATATGACCTTGGCTCTGCTTGTCTTGTGTGAGCAGCCATCCCCAATTTGCACCTCCTCTGTCATGATGCGTCCAAAAAACTTATCACCCCAGTAGCCAGGGTCCACAAGGCCCTTGGTAAATAGCAAGGGTGTCATCTCAATCTCCTCTCCAACTAAAAAGAACACATTAAACAAGGCCACATAAGAACTATAAATAATCAATACTAGCAATAAACTTTTCACGGAACACTTACTGTCAGTTATCCCTACCTTCTAAATCAGCTCGTAGGAAGAATTCTGCCAATACTGTCAAACAGTAAACAAACATACAAAGTTTTACAGGAGATATGCTGGAAAATAAGTTAGTTTTCAAAATGGGCCAAACCAAATTATTTTTTGAAGCAAAAAAGATAGGGTTTACTCTCTGAGCTGAGTAAGTAGTCAGTTGTGTCATTTCCGTATTCATTCTTGATTGTGCAGCTGTACACACCACAGTCTTTGTTGGAGGCCTGGACAATGGCCAGTGCTACTTGACTCTCATCCCCTGCACTGAAAGTTAATTCGTTAAGTCATCCAATAAATCCTGACAGGTTCCCCATTTAAATCTGTATGAAAACCTTGTTCACATAATATAGCTTGCCTTTGAAATTCACATTTCTAATAACTGTACATTTCCATTTTACCATGTTTCATGTAAAAACAAAGTTCTTTAAGCAGTTCTACACCCTTTAATAAGAATTAAATAAATAGCAATACAGAATTTGGACACATTCAAATTGCATTCAGTTGCAATAAATGTGTCATTATTCTAACACTGCACAGGTGAATTAAAAAGTGTACACAAGTACAGGATATTATGGTAGGATTTCAGCATTCTTTATCTGTAATAACATTGAATAGTAGTATTCTGCAGAGATTTAAATAAAACTATTCTATCTTAGTGTATTTAAAAATCCCATTTAAAAGCACATTCAAGTGAACTTAAGTGTAAGAAGAAACAATTTCAGACATATTTAATAAATAAGTATTGAAGTTATCTGTAAAGCAAATATACTACACTTACTGCTGTGGTTTAATTATGCTAGCTGGCAGCAATAAAAAAATATTAGGAATGTAATCAACATATCAGATCAACATACCATGATGTTATTGGTGATAACACAACGATGAATGTTATATTGATTTTACACAAAAGTATTTTACAAAAATAAAGATGTAAAATAAATGAGAGAAGCTTAAAGACTGATATATTTCAAATGTTTATTCTTTTAGTTTTTATTATTAGAACTGACAACTAAGGGCGGCATGGTGTAGTGGGTAGCACTGTCGCCTAACAGCAAGAAGGTCCTGGGTTCAATCCCTGGGTTAGGCAATCTGGGTCCTTTCTGTGAGGACTTTGCATGTTCTCCCTGTGTCTGCATGGGATTCCTCTGGGGACTCCTCCCACAGTCAAAAGACATGCCAACAGGTTGATATTTAGACATTAATAGCTGTATATTGAGTTATTTTGACGGAAGAATAAATGTATATGTTTTTCGAAGCTATAAACCATTTCTAACTGAAAAATAACATTACAGCTGTGTCAGGAGTCAGGTGTACAACAACCGAAGGGGCTGCCGATATCTTACTCCCCTTATGATCTTAGCAATGGATGTTCTAAATCACTTTTCCTTTATTTTTCTAGCATGTCTTAGTGTGTACTATGTACTATGTATACACACCTTTTCTGAAAGGCCCCAGAGGCTACAACACCAATAAGCAAGATGCACCACTAACCAAACAACACCTTGAAGACCAAGACAATCTCCCAACAAGTCAGGGACAAAGTTGTAGAGAAATACAAGTCAGGGCTCCGATGATCCCCCGGGACACCATCAAATCCATTATCATCAAATGGAAAGAACATGGTACCACGACGATCCAGCCAAGAGAGGGCTGTCCACCAAAACTCTCACACTGGCTGCTGTTTAAAGTTTTTATTGTATTATATAATGTTAACATTTTAATTTTAATTTATTATATCAAATGTTCATCACACTCCGTATTGCAATAGAGAAGACAGTGTTGAATTATGGTTGGACTGGAAATGCTTGTTATAGGAATTCAAACTTACCTTTTTTTGATCTCTGCAATCTTTATTTCATCTTTGAACCACTTGATGGTGGAGTCACTGAGCACATTGAAAAACTGACACCACAGCTTCAAGTGGCTCATTGCATCTGAGAAAGACTCTCCCCTAATCTTGCGGATTAGTTGAGGAGCTGAGGGAGGAGGGGAAGTTACTTACAACAATGTTTTTAAAAAGAGTACTAATTAAATCGTATAATGAACCTTTATAATAATAATTATTATAATAACTAAAAAATAACTGTTATTCTAAAAGTACAGTACACAAATGACATAATAATGTTTGTTGTGTTTTTAGTTTGTATGCTAACTTTAAAAAATGTTTGGAAAAACAATATAATGGTAAACATCTAATACTGCCATGGGTATAAACACAGCATCCACAGTGTCCATTGTTACTTAGAAAGGATGTAGTAAAGTTTACCGCAGCAAAATCTGTAATGAAATCAGGGGTTTTCTAAGTCTAAAAAACCTTTTTTATGTATGTTACATTGATTCTATAAAACATATATCAGAAACTGTTGGAACATTAGAAACAAAGTCATCTGCTCCCCACATTTAATATTTTATCTAACTAGAAGCTCCAGGCTGCCTTGGCCAAGCTCTACCGTGAAGAGCCTAGATTTTTGTTTTGAACCATCCCAGGTAAAAAGTTAGTAGAAGTGTAGAAATGTACTTTATTATCAACAAGCACGTAATTGTTTTGTGTGCTAATATATAATATATCTTGTCTCCCGCCTAGTGATGCTCCTCTTTGCCGAATCAGTTTCAGCAGCACAATGACAACCATTAAAAGTGGTGTGACGAACCTCCGGCCTTTCAGCTGTACGCCCCCAGTCCCGTTGGGCCCGGGGGATGTCTTTAGCAACCAGGACACCTTCATGCGGGTGAGGCTTGCCTGATCGGAAGTTCATGCAAAGTTGTGGTGCCGGACTGAGTGCTGCACCAGGCTTTTTTGGGGAACACCAGGTGCAGGCACTCAGCCCATTTAGGGCAGCTCACCCCTTAGGGGAGGTGATCTCTAATGCCAACAAATCCAGAAGCTGAACTGCGGTTCAATGTCATGGTTGGTATCATAACATTCAAGAATTGTTATACCATGCATTACTATGACAGTAGCACTAAACTCTATGAAAAAAGACACATTGTAAAACACATATCTAAATTGGTTGATTTTTTCTTTACTTTGATAAACATTTTTGAACATCATAATCATGAATTACTTAAATTGTTTATATTGATGGGCACAAATTTCTATTTTAAAATCAAATACACAAAACAATAAAAATATGCATGAAGCCAATGGCTGAATTTAGTAATGAGACACCTAATCATATACAAAAAGCCCACAAACTCCCATTATTTTTTTCTTAAAACAATTAAACAGATGTTAGTCAAATTTTACTTTGAAATGCTCATTGTTGCTTAAACAGTTCATTGTTGCTTAATGTATGTAAAACCTCTTGTAACCTGGCAAGTACCATTGCTGTGTATTGTGTATGTTTAGTTCCTAAAATTGCAAAAAATACCTTTGAAGGGGTCTAACTTTTCCTTCTCTGCTGGCTTGTTGTCTGTGTTTGACCTAATTGTTTCCTCTGAGTCCTCCTCCTTGGGTTTGGGCACTTCCACCGCGGTCTTACGTCGAGCTAACAAAGGTGAACGCTTTTCCATTGGTGGTGTTTGTTGCCCACTCTGAAGCTGTAGTAAGGCTGCTCTGCGTGCTTGACTGGGTGACATGTATGGGCTGTCTCTCTTGGTTTGTGAATCAGATCCCTCATCTTCAGACTTGGTTTTGGCAAGGTAAATTTTTCTGCGAGCCCCAGATGCCAGTTCTTCTGGGGTAGCAGAGGGAATAAGGGTAAGACTATCTCGTCGCTTCATTTTGGGGCTACTTTCACAAGACAGAGTGGATGTGGGTGTGCTGCCTCCACTGTCCTCTCCTTTCTTCTCACTTCCATCTCCTGATGCAGCAGAAGTAGATCCCTGGCTCTCCAAGTTGGGGTTATTTTTTGCCATAAGCCTTCGTAAACTGGCTGGGCTGAGTGGGGGAAGGGTAGGTCCCACAGACGTTGCTAGGCCAAGTTTATCCATAGCAGGTTTGTCCTTTTGAAATCTGTCAGCATCAGTTTCCATTTTAATTTCCTTGTCTGTGCAGACATTGTCAATATCACTGCCCATGAATTGTTGAGTTTTAACAGAACTTGGTTTAATTCCTGTAAAGTTCTCAGTCTCAGACATATTCTCTTTTCGCAATGCAGGTTTCTCACTTGTACTTGAGTCAGGGCTGATCTCATAATCTAAATTACTTACTGCCTTTCTAAGCATGTTAGCCAAAGAATCAGGTGAAGTTACCTTATTTTGCTTTTGTTCTGCAGTACTTTCTACATGTGTTGTTGGGTAAAGGGAAAGTGTTTGTATTTGGTAAGCACTGTTGCTGGGAACTGTATCATGAATGGCTTGTTTTCCATGTTCATGGGAGGATGTGGCATCATCAGCACATGCTATGCTAATTGTAGGGATGCCATTGTTGCAATTTCCTCTACTCCACCCACTATTGATTTTGGCAGGTTCATCCTTGTTACACATAATAGCCTCCAGATATTGTGGTTTTACTGGCTGATTTGTCTGTTCAGAAGGCATGTCAACTTTTTGGTCTTGCTGAATGGAAGTAGGACCTACAGACTCTATTATTTTGACAATGTTATTTTTGCTATCAATTGATGCCACTGTGGCATTAACAATTGATTTATCTGATTGATATTCTTTTAGTGTCTGTGTTAATTTATCATGTTCTAATATGAGAAGACCTGTTCCAGGATCATTGTTTGATTCACCATGTTTTACTTTTTCTGGGACAGTAACCTTTATTTCTGGAGTAGGTGGTATAGAGCGCATCTTGGCTACATTTTTTATGACTGTTTCCCTTGTGTCTGGAAGAATTATAATTTGAGGAGCTACTAATTGGTCTCTGTTTTCCATAAGTCTCTCTGTATGAGATTTTGTATATATCTTTGCTTTATTTTGCTTTAATCCGAAATTAGTGTCTATACCTTCAAATTCAGATGTAATTTTCTGTTTAGAAACAGACAGATCTGTGGAAAGATTTTTTGTTGCTTGGTCTAAGCAAAAATGTTTGTTTTCTGGGGTAGGCATTTCACATCCAACCTCATTTAAAGTTTCTGTTGTGGTAACATTTTTCAAAGGCATCTTTAAGAAAACAGTTTCTACTTTTTTTTCAATAGTTATCTTGTCTTGACTTTCATTTGTGACTGAACATCTCTGTTGTGGTTTCATAATGGCTTCATTTGCTGTTTCTTTCATAACAGGAGCCGCAAATGTGCATAGTGTTTTCTCTTCCATTAGTATATCCTTTTTGTTCTCTGACTTGCTGGACACCACCCAAGAGTCAGGTTTTTTTACAATATTTAAATCAGATTCACAGCCACCCTCATTTACACTTTCTTTTAAGTCAACACTCTCTTTCATAGACTTCTTAGTGAGAACCGTTGTTTCTTGTTTTTCCAAGGTCTTGTCTTTAATTTCATTAGAGACTGAATTGCCCTCTTGTGGTTTTAGAATGTCCTTATCTTCTGTTTCCTCCACAGTTGTGTCTGGGGTACATCCAGTTGTCTTATCCACCAAAATATCCTTTTTGTTTTCAGATGCCACACAAGATTCATGGCTGACAGACAATGAAAGTTGAGCCTCAAGACTGTTTTCAGTGGCTGTAAATTCTGTCCTGTTTGGCACTGGCAAGCTGTCCATTTGCTTCACTGTGAAGTCTGGAGTATCATCTTTTTCCTTCACATCATGCATTTCTCCACCAGCTTTTGTCATTTGATCCTTGGGAGCAGTGCAATTCAGTTCATCAGTCTTACAAGGCAAATCAACTATACCCTCATCTTTATTAACTTCTTTACGGTCATCTTTTGCCTGGCACCATAAACACACAATTAATGCAATTTATGTTTGAGAACATTAAGTTAGCAGTGAATAATGTCTATAGACAACTTTAAGTAGTGTTCAGTTGTGATTTTATGTAATTAAATAAATATTTCACAATCAACATTCAAACACAAACCACCCACTGTGCCAGCTTAATAATATCTTCTAAGGGGCTTGAGAGTGAATGCCATGTGCTTTGACCTTCGGACTGTTATCTCCAAATACATCTTTCTAAAGCTGAACCATCAATTGTTTTTTCTGTTTTATTCCTAATGTATCAACACCTGGTAAACACTACAATGACATGTCATTCTTGATGTTAAAATGTATTTTTATGTATTGTGAGAGGAATAAAAACAATGCATCTGACTATAATATTCACACTTTTCTTTTGGTACAGTATGTTAGCTGCATCTCTGCATTACATTTTGCTTTACGGTTTTACTGGCTGATTTCTCTGTTCAGAAGGCGTGTCATCAACTTTTCTGTCTTGTTGAATGGAAGTAGGACCTACAGACTCTATTATTTTGGCAATGTTATTTGATGCCACTGTGGCATTAACAATTGATTTATCTGATTGATATTCTTTTAGTGTCTGTGTTAGTTTGTCATCTTCTAATATGAGAAGACCTGTTCCAGGATCATTGTTTGATTCACCATTTTATACTTTTTCTGGGACAGTAACCTTTATTTCTGGAATAGGTGGTATAGAGTGCATCTTGGCTACATTTTTATGACTGTTTCCCTTGTGTCTGGAAGAATTATAATTTGAGGAGCTACTAATTGGTTTACGAAATTAGTGTCTATACTTTCAAATTCAGATGTAATTTTCTGTTTAGAAACAGACAGATCTGTGGAAAGATTTTTTTGTTGCTTGGTATAAGCAAAAATGTTTGTTTTCTGGGGTAGGCATTTCACATCCAACCTCATTTAAAGTTTCTGTTGTGGTAACATCTTTCAAAGGCATCTTTAAGAAAACAGTTTCTACTTTTTTTCAATAGTTATCTTGTCTTGACTTTCACTTGTGAACATCTTGAGTTTTATGCATGACTTTAAGTTGCTTGTTTTGATGAAGCAGAAGGCAGAGTGACAACAGTATCTGAAATACATGGCTATACTCATCACAGTAATATATCATTTTCTCATGCAATGTCATCTGATAGCTCAAATGTCACAAATAATAAGTTTCATGCTCTGGCTTGAATATGTTGCACGCATCAAATTACAATTTTTCTATTTATATATTTCAAATTTGAATCGTATTTGATAAAATTATAGTATTGCAGAAACCTGGGTTCTATAATTGCACATTAAATCAGTCCTTATTTCCCTGTATCCATTGGCATATTTCCAGATTTCTGGAAAGCTATTATGCACTGTGTCGGGAGAAATATGCAAATAATTTTCTCTTTTTATTTAATTATCATTTTGTCTTTCATGGACACTGCGTTCATAAAATCTTTTTATTTACATTATTTTTATGATTTAATTACTAGTCAGGGGCTACTTTTTCTTTCACAAAGTACCATGTAGAGCTGAATAACATTTGTTCTTGAAGAAATGCAATATATTATTTAATCTTTCATTAATTTCATATTTTATATTATTTTATTTTATTATTTATTATTTATATTAGTTAATTAAACTGCATCATATCTTTGTTTAATCTTTTCTCACAGTAATGTAACTTTGTGTATTTTGTGACATAGTTACACTACTAGTTTTATTGTGCTGTAGTACTGTGCATGTGGTTTCTCTACAGTGCTGTTGACACAGTGAAACCATACTCACACCAGTCTACAAAAGGTAAAAGAGGGTCAGTCCCACACTCACATTCTCTCTTATTATGATAGTGGCCCTGACTTCCAAATATTTAGGTCACTTTTACTGATAGGTGAAATGTAAATCTGTGTTTTACTTATGTAGCTTATGTAATTATACTGGACTTGTTCTGGAAAAAAAATAAACATAATTTTGAAAATTTCTTTCATTGTGTATGTACAATCCGCTATTAAAAATTACAATAGAAAACAGCTAAAATAGTCATTCATAAAGTGCATCCAAAGGGGTATATTGATTGTGTGGTCAAAAAACCTGGTGTGTGCTATACTGGCCTGGGATTGACTCACATCTTGGCAGACAAACATACCATCTATAAATAGTTTTAAGTGCTTGCCTTTAATGACGTAACCATTGCAGCTGTCTACCAGCTACAGCATGTTTTTATTTGGGAAGAGAAGAAATACACTTACCTCAAAACATGTCGATAAGGGTGTCTTAGTCCAAGATTCTGAACTTTCTGCCTCTTCTTTTTTCAATTGTAATCGATCTTGATAGATATCTCTTTTCGTATGCACACTCTCATGATGAAGAGTTTGAAAAGATTGTTCGGTGTTTCTACTATTAGATACAAGACTATTATCATTAGGTTTTAAGCATACAGCATCAGTATTAATCTCTAGTAAGTGTGGGGTCTCCTGGGACAACTGCTTGTTTATATATGGCTCTCCATTTTGAAGCTGCTGACCTTCCTCCTTGGGTAAAATCACCACTACTGGTGTTCTTTCTGTTTTTTGTGGTTGTACACCTAAGACATGTAAATGTGTTTCTGAATCCATAACTGTTTTCTCTTTTCCACCAGTCAAGTCACTAACATGCTTTGATGAGTCAGTTTCTTTTTTACTTTTTCCAAACAACATGCCTTTTAGAGAGTGAAACACTGAACTAAGTGCGGACTTGTGCTGATGGTCAGGTTCTTTGTGCATGAGGGGTGCTTTGGCATCACACACAGTAAAATCTTTTTGTTCATAATCAGGACATGTTCTGCTTTCCTTCTCTCCCTTTCTTGATATTTCTTGTTGGTATTCCCTAGATATTTCCTGAGAGAGCTGCATTTCTTCAGCTTTCATCTTCTCTGTATTTTTCTCAAGTTCACTTGCTTGATTTTTGATGGTATCTGTGTTAATTAGCTGTTGTGTTGTTTCCAATGTCTTCTGGGGTTTCCCATGACTTTGTGAATGGGAGGAATCAACTAGGAACTTTGCCAAACTCATTGCCTCATGTGCATCATTTCTTGCCCCAGCACCTTGCATAGACTTAGCGGTTAGAGCCTCATCAGAACCATTTGATATTCTGATATTTTTTCTGATCGCTTTCTCTTTGGGCTGTGTAGTGACACTTTCTTCTTTTTTGCAAACATGGATTTGCTCCTGATTATCACTCTCTTTACTTACATCCATACTGAGCTGCTGATTGCCATTCCCTTGACAAGAGACCAATTGTCTATCATTCGCTTGACTTAAAACTGAACCCTTTTGCTGACTATCTTTAGACATGATGGGTTGCATTAAGAGCCCATTTATCTCTTCCTTAGAAGCTTCTGTCTTTTTTACAGCTGGTTTCTCGGGTTGTTTGCCAATGTCCTCTCCATTCTGGACAGAAGGATATTCGACTTCTGAATTTTCCACTGGCAACCTGGAATTCCTAAAAGCACTGATGCCCAGTTGTTCCTGTAGAATGTTTTCTTGTTCTTGACACCGACTTTGTTCTCTCTCTTGCTTCTTTATGTCAGCTTTTTGTTTGAGCTTGGCAAAGAACCTCTGATGGATCTTGAACTCACTCATGGTCCCCACCTCTAGTACCCCAGAACAAGAGACAATACCCTTGCTATTTCTGGCTGAGGCCTGGTAGATGGCCGCATCATCCATTGTACAGCTACAAAGAAATTTCAGTCATTTTCTATTCACCTTGTAAAATTATTTAAATATGTTATTTGAGAGAGTAAGTAAGTGAGCAACATATAGTACACATTGCCGTATTACTATAAAGGTCAACCAAGACACATGTTGTTAATCATACCATTTATCATGTGCTGAATTTTTAATCAACATACTTGTAAATTTGGAGCGTATGGGTTTTTCCATTGCGAAGAATTTCATATTTGGGGAGCCCACAATAGCGGTCTAATTCCATGTCGTCTTTATACCAAGTCAGTTCAGGGACTGGATGTCCTTTTAAAACAACACACAATTGCCATAAGCACTTAACCATAACGATAAAATGATGTTAATACAATATGATACACTAAACTGGTTAAACATATTAACTCCCTTTAATAAATTAAAGCAGTGTTGACTTACCTGTTACCACACAAGTGAATTTTGCATTGCATGCCTCCGACACTGCTTTGGACTTGATGGTGGTCTCAAAACAAGGTTGGGTTTCCTCTGTCAGCTGAGACATGACAGTACAAAATGTGCCCCTGAATATAAAAAAACCCATAAAGATTGACCTTAAACTTTCAAAAGGTAAAATAAAATACAAAGTCAGTTTTAGAGTGACTTAGTAGGTGTTATATCAATCAACTCTCACAAAACATATATACAGATGTAAAAAGTATTTGGCCAGTCACTGATTGTGCAGGTTCTCATACTTAGAAAAATGAGAGAGGTCTGTAATTTTCATAAATTAAGGTAAATTAATTCAACTATGAGAGACACAAAGAGGAAACTAAATCCAAGAAATCACATTGTAGGATTTTATTTGTAAATGATGGTGGAAAATAAGTATTTGGTTACCCACAAACAAGAAAGATTTCTGGCTCTCACAGACCTGTAACTTCTTTTTAAAGATGCTCTACTGTCCTCTACCTGTCCGTTACCTGTATTATTGACACCTGTTTGACCTTCTTAGCTGTATAAAAGACACCTGTTCACAGCCACAGTCAGACTCCAAACTCAACAATAGCGAAGACCAAAGAGCTGTCAAAAGACACCAGGCAAAAACTGTAGATCTTCACCAGGCTAGGAAGAGTGGATCTATAGACAAACATGTGGTGTGAATAAATCAACTGTGGGAGAAATAAAATACCATTGATAATCTCCCTCAATCTGGGGCCCCATGGAAGATCTCATCCTGGGGGTCAAAATGATCATGAGAATGGTGAACAAAAACCCCAGAACTACATGGAGGGACCTGATGAATGACCTGCAGAGAGCTGGGATCAAAGTAACAAAGGCTACCATCATCTAACAGACTACACCGAGAGAGACTCAAATCCTGCAGTGCCAGGCATTTCCCCCTGCTTAAGCCAGTTCGTGATCAGGCTCATCTGAAGTTTGCCAGAGAGAACATGAATGATCCAGAAGACGACTGGGACAATATCATGTGGTCAAATGAAACCAAAATAGAACTTTTTGGTAAAACTCAACTTGTCATGCTTGGAGGAAGAAGAATGATGAATTGTATCCCAAGAACACCATACCTACAGTGAAGCATGGGGGTGGAAACATCATGCGTTGGGGCTGTTTTTCTGCAAAGGGGACAGGACGACTGATCCGTGTTCAGGGAAGAATGAATAGGGCCATGAGATTATCGTGAGATTTTAAGCCCAAACCTCCTTTCATCAGTGAGAGCATTGAAAATGTCAGGTCTTTCAGCATGACAATGATCCCAAACACAACAAGCGGGCAATGATGGGGTGGCTCTGCTAAAACCATTTAAAGGTCCTGAAGTGACCTAGCCAGTCTACAGACCTCAACCTTATAGAAAATTTGTAGAGGGAGTTGAAAGTCACTGCTCTAGAGAAGATATGCATTGAGGAATGGGCCAAAATACCAGTGTGTGTAAACCTGGTGAAGACTTACAGGAATGTTTGACCTTTGTTGCCAACAAAGGTTATGAGTTATTACAAAGTATAGAGTTTAACTTTTGTTATTGACCAAGAGTTTACAATACCAAATTCTTAAAAAAACTCAAACAATGTGATTTCCTGGATTTTTCCTTCATTTTGTCTCTCATAGTTTTAGTGTACCAATGATGAAAATTACAGACTTCTTTCTAAGTAGGAGCACAATCAGTATGTATATCTATCTATCTATCTATCTATCTATCTATCTATCTATCTATCTATCTATCTATCTCTGTCTGTCTGTCTGTCTGTCTGTCTGTCTGTCTGTCAGTGTGTGTGTGTGTGTGTGTGTGTGTGTGTGTGTATGTGTGTGTGTGTGTGTGTGTGTATTGGGATATAAACAATACATTGAAATACATAGCTTTCATTGAACTGAACTGCATTATTAAATAGCATTCTTTACATTTGCATACAACTTTTTATTCATTAAGGTTTTTGTGTCAAATCAATGTTTGAGTAGTTTTGTACAAAACACAAGTAAAGTACACAACACTTTAAACTTTCTGTTTCTTTTTAGAGAAATGCAAACAGCAAAAAAAACGGAGGGACTGGGATAGTTAAAGGACTGTTAGATATGCTATTAGTTCAAATTTTCTTTGAAAAATGTATTTTACCTCGATACTTTGTAGTTTGAATACCTGTATGTTGAGTAGCTATTTGGAAAAGGCAGACCGAAAAAACTTATAAGACAAAAGTATCTGAATTAATACTTGCATTACATGTATCTACACCAGGGGTCACCAACATGGTGCCCACGGGCACCAAGTAACCCCCAGGTACCATACCATGCTCTAAAAAAGCTCAAATCATCAGTGAGCTGCCCTAAAATTTTATTAATTATATTATATAGTTATATTATTATTATTATTATTATTATTATTATTATTATTATTATATAGTTTAATTATGTATATTCATTTTGCTTTTAATTTGCACTCGAATTTATATAGATTTTGAAAAATACAATCTTAAAAAAAATCTGTTTCTTATACATGAATTTTAGATTTAGGTTAACTCTGACCTAGTGAACATTTTTCTCCATGAAATGTTGTACAAGTAGTTATCTTAAAATGTAAACAATTGCTAAAATTAATTAAGTATTGAATATTGATATTAATCTGGGATATGGTTAGGGCACTGTTCACACCACGCAAGTTTCTCTAAAAAAGTAACATTAAAAAAAATAGAGCAGTACTCACGGGAGTGAGTGACATACAGTGCATTTTCTATTTTCTATTTCTATTTCTTATATCAGTTTTCAATGCGAAAACCGAAAAGCAATCGGACAAATGCAGTGTTTATGATTTCCATTTCACTTTCAGATTTTTACCCCAAAACCTAATTTAGGCCCCCTTTCGAGCAAAAAAAAATATATATATATATATTTTTTTTTGTTGTGCATATCAGGATTGATGAGACCTATCCAATATATATAGTTTGTGGGCTCTTATTAAAATGTAGTGCCCAAGAACGGTGTCCATCAACTGTATACATACATACATACATATACGGACATACTGAGTACAATATCGCCTTTTTTTCACTACGTTAAAAAATGTGCTAAAAAGTGAATGTAAGGAACACTGCAATTTTGTTTGCTTTGTATGTTCCCTACTGTCCTTACAACTCTGATTTTAGGTTGTATACAATTATCTTTTAGCATGACTCTGACTTAAAGAGTACAGCAATATTTACAGGGAAGTGTCAAGACAAGCCCAGATGGATTTTTAAAAATGCTTGCCATCATATCAGCAGATACACTGCCCAAATTGAACCCAAGAAGTATTATAGTTGTATTTCTTGTAGTTCTTGTAATAAAAGGGGTTCTTATACCAACATGCTACATTCTAAATACTTTCAAAAGTCTAAATATGTTTAAAAGTCTAAAAACTTAATAATAGAATACAGTTCAGATTTTAATACATTTACTTTCATTTTTACATACATCATAATGTTGCTTAATTATAAACTTTAATACAATTATATTAATTTACATTTAAATCCACATTTACTAGTAATTCCTTTTTAGCTGGGTGGCAGTAAGTCCAGTTTTAAACACTTGGAACACACCCTTTAAAAGGTTCAACTTCATTACAGAATGTCATCCAAAACTGAAGCACCTAGAGGAAACCCACATGAAAATGTCCAGAATGAACTCGAGATACAAAAAAATGTGTGGCTGTGCTACATCCACTTCAACAGCTGCCCCATCATGCCACACTGCTCTAAATAAGTGGTGGGCCTATTTAACATTAGATCAAAAAAATAAGTGCCCTAAATAAGTGGTGGGCCTATTTAACATTAGATCAGGAATATAACTTAACTATAAAAGATGATCAACTATAAACTTAATTCCAGAATCTCTCCTACCTGTTTTCAGGCCGAACACTTGAAAGATAGTTGCGGCTGTCCAAACGTGGTGAAGGGGTACTGTCCCCATTCTGACTGCCTGTTCTTCCATTGCTTGAATAAGAACGAATCATAGTTCGCCGTGATGTCATTATCCAAAAAAATTTAATTCTTGTCTTATGTTTATAGTCCAACTGGAAATTCTGGCTGGTTGCAAAAGAGCTCCACTCTCTCTTTGAAAATGTTATTTATTAACAAATTCACCACTCTATTGACACCGGTGCTGTTAAAAGTAAAATAACATTTAGTTTGAGATTTACCAATATACATTTCAAACATGTAAAAACATTTTTATTAGTAAATGTAAAAAACACAACTGAAAGTTAACAAGACAGTTACTATTTCTGAGGAAAAATATTTCTTTATACTGAGTATTTAAGTAAGTTAAAAATAGATCAAATTTGTGAATCTCTGTAGTTTCTGTATAGTACCTCTTTACTTTTAAAGAAGTTATTGTTTTCAGAAAATATATTTTCATTCAAAAAATGCATAAATAAATATTTAAATGTATATTTACCATTTGTCTGCTTTTGTTAGTCCTTTGGAGGCTGCTGTCACTGTAGCAAAGCACTGCAATTGTCAATCATAGCTGACCATGTGGTGCTTGAGGGGCCCTATTTATAGCAGTGCTACAAATAGGAGACAGACCACATCACATTTTCCGAATCCAGCCAACACTCTAAAGTCACTTGCACAAAGAATCCAAGATAAACTTAGGGGTTCAGCTAAATTGTAACTTATGTTTAATCTTTCCTGCATGGAGTAGAGAGTATAGTTGGTTTGTAATAGGGATTTGGTTAACCAAGGTATAGGCTTGATGCCTGTCTAAAAGTAAACTCTAAAAGCATATTTAGGACAGCCCCCCTTAAGATCTCAAAACACTACCACCCTGTCAGAGCCAAAATACTTGGCTATGGCTCAAGTCCTGTTGCTTCACTTTCCAAACATAAAGAAGTTCTGGTTACACGATTCGACAGTAACATTTATTCCATGTGCACGAATGAATTCAAACACACAAACACACACCAATCATTTTTGACTGTCTTGTTTGGTTTATAATCAAATAGTGATATGTTTTGTTTTTACTGCAAAATGAAATTCAGAAGTACTGACAATCTCAGTTATTTTACAACTAAATATTAAGGCAATTGTTTTATGAAAAGTTTGAAATAAAAAAAAAATCTTATATTCACCAATATTTATGGGTGATATAAACTTACAAACTTCATTTTAACTTGTATTACTCTAACCTTAAGTGGAGTTCACCTGTTGTGTTTTAATTGATTGGACATAATACTGATTTGCAAATTTAAGGCCCACAATTTATACAACATTGTCAACACAACCAAGTCCAAAGTTCAAGAAACAATCGAACTTAAAAAAGACATATTTTTTAGGGCAAATATATAATTTAAACCAAGGCGATAATATGCCTTATGAATACACCTCCACAGACAGTGGATGACTTTGTCTTAAGAACATTTTATTAATGTAGAAACAAGGAACATAAAACAGCTGAATACAAATTTATACAATGTGTACATATTATACACTATAACTTATAATGATTGAAAAGGATGTTTTAAATCAAGATAAAAATATTTGTGAAGCTCTTTTTACATCAGGCATTGCCTGACTTTACAACATTCAGGACAGATAGGCCAAACCCTGTTAAGACAGTTGAGGGGGCAGTTGCAAGAAAAAAAATACATAAAGAAAAACCAGAACTACCCTCCTTGAGTGGCCTGGAGAAAACTTTGAAGAAATAAAATTTGCACAATTCACTGGCAAAAATGTGGTTACTGTCCAAGCAGGTGTGACAAGATGATGTGTGAATACTCTGGTGATTGATGAATTTTAATACAGTCTGGCAAATAAAAATATCACTGTAACAGTTATGAAACCACTGGATCACTGGAAATGTTGTTACATAACATTATGTTACATAACATCATGATACATTTAAGGAAAAGTGTAAATTATCTTAACTTGATAGGGCTATAGTTAACGATGGTACCTTCTTTTTATTATTTAATTATTGCAAATGCATAGAACAATATACTTTACGATAATGGTCATTTAACACTGTAATGATTTGGTTAAAAATCAATTTAGTTTTCTGTGCTGTTAATGATTGTGATATGTATATATTTTTATAGAGATTTTTGGTGGGCCCCCCTCTGTTGGCAGGTTTTTTGTGGTACCATGTTCTTTCCATTTGATGATAATGGATTTGATATTGCTCCAGGGGATCATCAGAGATTTGGATCTTTTTTACAACCCAACTCTGACTTGGATATTTTTTACTACCCAACCAAACTGGTATAATTGGTCGCACCAGAAATTTTAAAGAGCTTTTTAAAGATACTTTTGCAACCCACTGGATTTATATATACAGTGGCTTGCAAACATATTCATACCCCTTTTCCATATTATGTCACATTACAAACATAAATATATCTCATTGGAATTTAATACAAACGACCAACCCAAAGTTGTATACAATTATGAAGTAAAAAGAAAATTACACATGATTCAAAGCATTTTTTACAAATAAAATTTTGAAAAGTGTGCTGTGCAAAAGTATTCAGCCACCTTTCTCTGAGTGCTACCAGAAGTTGCCTGATGACTGCTAATGACCTAAAAAGGGTCCACCTGTGTGGAATCTAATCTCATAAAATGCAGTACAAATACAGCTGCTCCATGATGGCATCCAAGGTTGGTTAAGATAATTTTGGAGAGTAAACAGCATCATGAAGTCCAAGGAACACACCAGACAGGTCAGAAATAAGGTTGTGGAGAAGTTTACAGCAGGCTTAGGCTATAAAAAGATTTCTCAAGCTTTGAACATCTCATGGAGCACTGTTCAATCCATTATCCAGAAATGGATAAAGTATGGCACAACTATAAACCTACCAAGACAAGGCGGTCCACCTAAACTTACAGGCCGAACAAGGAGAGCACTGATCAGAGAGGCAGCCAAGAGGCCCATGGTGACTCTGGACGAAACACAGATATCCACAGCTCAGGTGGGTGAATCTGTCCACAGGACAACTATTAGTCGTGCACTGCACAGACTAATAGTGGCAAGAAGAAAGCCATTGTTAAAAGAAAACCATAAAAAGTCCCATTTGCAGTTTGCCAGAAGCCATGTTGGAGACACATCCCACATCAAAGGTGCTTTGGTCGGATAAGACCAAAATTGAACTTTTTTGCCATAATGCAAAATGCTGTGTGTGGCGGAGAATTAACACTGTACATCACTCTGAACACACCTGTCAAATATGGTGGTGGCAGCATCATGCTCTCGGGCTGCTTCTTTTCAGCAGGGACAGAGAAGTTAGTCAGAGTTGATGGGAAGATGGATGGATCCATGTTCACCACTTTCTTTAACGCAACGATTCACCCAGTATCCAGGATCCAGTTCGTAAGCAACAGTAGTTCTTGTTTGTAAATTCGCTATACGTGTATATCACAGAATAAAGGTTTAATAAACATATAATATGTTACATTTAATATTATAGCACGTCCCATCTTGTAACATAGGGTATGTTTGTTTAATCGGACCAGCCGGTTATTAGGACCAAAAGAATTGCATCCCGATGTGGTCCGATTAAGCGGATTCAACTGTACTTCACACTGAATACTTTGTTCTGTACAAAGTTGAATGTGCTGACAAAAAAATCACACAAAAATTATGAATGTAAATCAAATGTATTAACCAATGGAGGCCTGGATTTGGAGTCACACACAAAATTAAAGTGGAAAAACACATTACAGGCCATTTCCAAATTTGAAGTAATGTCCTTAAAACAAGTCAAAATGAGGCTCAGTATTGTGTGTGACCTCCAAGTGCATGAAGGACTGATGAGGTGGCGGATGGTCTCCTGAGGGATCTCCTCCCAGACCCCGACTAAAGCCTCCACCAACTCCTGGACAGTCAAGTCAAGTCAATTTATTTGTATAGCACTTTTTGCAATAAACATTGGCACAAAGCAGCTTTACAGAATTTAGTACAACAAGACCAAGAACCAAAACCACCCTGTTTAGCAAGCCAGTGGGCGACTGTGTCAAGGAAAAATATTATACACACCAAGATTTGTAGTTCAACAACAACTAAAATTACATAAGACGAAAAGTTATTACTTGCAAAAACAGGATAAATAGGAGCTCTTGAATAATCGGTCCAGTTTTCTTTAATAGTCCGTTTTCAGAAGTTCTTTGAGCAACACGCTCGGCCCCGTCTCATGTATCAGGAGCAGCAGTTGTTGGCATGTCAGTCGGGATGTGCA